>PVJI01006124.1:57741-89709 GCA_004026765.1 Micronycteris hirsuta
TTGAACTTGACCTTATCTGCAAAGCACTTTCTCTGCCCTTCCATTCTAAATGAAATCTTTGCTGGATAGAGTATTCTTGGATGTAGGTCCTTGCCTTTCATGACTTGGAACACCTCTGTCCAGCCCCTTCTTGCCTGCAAGGTCTCCTTTGAGAAATCAGCTGACAGTCTTATGGGGATTCCCCTGTAGGTAACTGGCCCCTTCTCTATTGCTGCTTCTAAGATTCTCTCCTTATTTTTAATCTTGGGTAATGTAATTATGATGTGTCTGGGTGTGTTCCTCTTTGGGTCCAACTTCTTTGGGACTCTCTGAGCTTCCTGGACTTCCCGAAAGTCTATTTCCTTCGCCAGCTTTGGGAAATTCTCCATCATTATGTGTTCAAATAAGTTTTCAATTCCTAGGATTTCTTCTTCTCCTTCTGGCAGCCCTATGATCTGTATGTTGGGCTGTTTACAGATGTCCTGGAGGTTTCTGAGCCCCTCCTCCGGTTTTTGAATTCTTGTTTCTTCATTCTTTTCTGGTTGGATGTTTTTTTCTTTCTGCTGGTCCACTCTGTTGATTTGAGTCCCAGTCTCATTCTTATCTCTATTGGTTTCCTGCAGATCTCTCCTCATTTGTTCCAGCAATTTCGATAATTTTTCGTTGAATTCTGAAAGCATCCTTATTACAAGGGTTTTAAACTGTGCATCTGATAGGTTGGCTATCTCTTGGTCGGTTAGCTCTGGAGCTTTAATCTGTTCCTTTCTTTGGGCCATTTTTTTTTCCCCTCGGTGATCCTGTTACTGTAAGGGGGGCGGAGCCTTGGGGATCCCCTGTGCAGGGAAGCTCCCGGTAGTTGGGCTGTGTCGTAGCCTGTGGGGGCGGGGCCTGAGCGCACAATGGCGCCTGCTCCGCTCTCCGCACCAACACCGCCTCCTGCAACCGATTTGAGCCCCTCTGCGCTGGCTCCGGGGGTCACTCCGGGGTCGATAGACGGGCTGCACAGCTCCAATCCCCCGTGGGTCTCCCCAGCGAACTTTCCTGTGAGGCTGGTAGTTCCTCCCGCCGCCGGTTCCACCCCCACAGGTGCTCTCACTCTGCGCCGATGGGTTGCACCCTGCTTTCTCTCCCGGTCCGTCTGCACGGGAATGCGGACCTGCCCGATCCACCAGTCTCGGCCCCTCTGGGTCCGGATGAGCCGGGCGCTGGCCGCAGTTCGGTTAGGCACCCCATCTCTCAGTGTGCTGCAGCCCCGCGGGAACCGCCCCTCCAACCGCGGACCTGCCGTCTGCTCACCAGCTCGCCGCGGGGTCGCCGAGTGCTCTCCCTCCGCCCTGCTTCTCCCGGCTCACCAGACTGGATGAATGTATCTTCTTTAATTCCTTGGTTGTCGGACTTCTTCTCAATACAATTTTCTATCAGATCTGGCTGTTTTTGGTTGTATAAATTTCTGATTTTTTCCTTGTTTGGTTGTGCGAGACGGCACGGCACCTTCACCTATGCCACCATCTTAGGAAGTCACCAATAAGTGATCTTTCCAATAAATCTCACACCCATCTGACACCATACATAGTTATTAGACTATTATTGACTGTATTTCCTATGCTATACAAGAGTTAATTTTAAACCATGAGTAAATAATACTGTGGTCAAAATGAATTTTCAGCCCTATACCTGTATATTTTGATTTAGGTTTCTGTATTAGCATCATCTGCTTCTTGACAAGCTTAATAAGATCTTTCTTGGGCAATGTTTCCAGCCTAGATTTTTCCAGTTCCAGGGGTGGCTGGTGAAACCGCCACATCTTAAGCGAGATCCTCCTCTATGTTCTCCAGCCCACTGTGCCCCTCCCCAGGCTCCAGGCCCCGCAACCTGGCACCCCCACGACTAGGCTGCCCTCCCTCCACACTTCCATCTCCAGCTTATCTTTTCATTTTCCCTTTTTCCGACAACTGAGGGAAGAGTAAGAGTGAGTTAATTGATGCATAACTTTGGAAGTGCTAGCAGTAAGAGCAAAAAGGAGTTGAGTCACTTTAATAGCTAAGCATGGAGTAGGGCTTAATGAGATGAACAAATAACCTACATGCCACAGCGGCCTTGCACCATTCTGGAATGATCCTCCAGGTCCTGAAGTCTGGTCTCCAGGAGTCTGAGATCACTTAGAGTTCTATTTCTCTAATTGGAACTGGGAGAATTCCTATTCTTGGACCTCACATCTGACAAGATCCCCGTCTTCCTTAATTCCCCAGTTTCCTTATAATGAATACTTTGGGCTGAAGTAACTCCAATTTGTTTCTGCTCTGTATAAATAGAAATTATAACTAGAACAGAAATTAAATTTAGTTTTTTCATGTAACTATTCATCAACTGTAAAAACAAAAAAAACAGCATTCTAGATCATTTTTCTTGTACTTTTTTTAAGAAAGCCACTCTGTCTTAGGTGATAAACAAAGGTAAAATTTAACAAAAATAAAAACCTACCTGCTAATCTAATCATCATGGTGCATTAATGTGGAATACACTTAACTATAGATGAGATTCTTTTAGGAGTTTCCTGTGTTAAAATGTGACTCCTCCTGGCTGGTGTAGCTCAGTTGATTGAGCACTAGCCTGTGAACCAAAGGGTCCCCAGTTTAACTCCCAGTCTAGGGAACATGCCTGGGTTGCGTGCCAGGTCCCCAGTGGCGGGCACATGAGAGTCAACCACATATTGATGTTTCTCTCCCTCTCTTCCTCCCTTCCCCTCTCTCTAAAAATAAATAAATAAAATATTTTTTTTAAATGTGACTCCTTAAAGTTCCAAATGTTTTTACTGCATAAAAACCAATTTCAATCATATTTAGAAGAGAAGGTAGGAAGAAATTTATGTAACTTGTTATAGAGAGAGCCTATTTGGTATGTATATTATTCAAATTTATCATTTTTGCTAATTGGTATATGATAATTGTGTGTGTTTAGGTATGTATGTATGAATTATTTTAGAGATTATCATTCCAAGGAGCCAAGATGATGGAGGAGTGAACGGAAGCCACACTAACCTCCTCCCAGGACATATCTGGAATTACAACTCAGTTGTGGAGAAATCACCTGGAACAAACAACTGAACAATAGTGAGAAAGAAGCCTTATAACCTCAGACAGACAGAAGAATCAGCTTCAGCACAACCTGACTGGAGAGAGTATGGTGGAGACTCAAGAGGGCTCGCTGGGTGCCCACAGGTGGCAGCTAAAGTGCCAGAGGGATGTTTAAGCAGCCAGTTGGGTCTCCCTGAGAAGTGAGTGGTCTAAACCCTAATCTGGGATGCCCAGTCTGGAGCACCAGAGCCCAAGAAGTACACAGATAACATCCAATGACAAAAAGAGTGGGAGGATTGCTCTCTGCCAGAGACAGACAGCTAGAGACACAAAGATCCATATAAAGGGCCAACGCACAAAGTTTCACTTGCAGCCACTCATCCTGGGCTTTAGCAAAGAGGACAGGGTGGAGTAAAGTGGGCTAGAGATGCCTGAGAAGAGACTCGGGATGGAAGATTTGGGGAGAGAACTGAGAGAGTAGACTCTGGGATCCCAGTGCTGAGTCACTCCCCACCAGCAGCAGCCATCCTGTTCAGGCAGACCACTGACCTACTGTAATGGGGCATAGGCTTAATGGGGTGTAGATTTAACACGAGTGTAGGCTGAGAGGCCCCAGGGCCCCCACAAGCATAGCTGGGGGACTGGGAAAAGCAGCAGCACAGGGATTGAGAGTTATTTTGCATATCAACAACAGGCTAACAGCCTGCTCAGAGCCAGGGAGATATGCATGACTTTGACCTGTGATGTAGCTGGGAGGCGGCTCCCCTGTTACAGCCACCTGCACGAGAGCTTAGAAATGGTTTGCCCCACACCACAGGGCCACACTTGCCTGGACCTGCAATTGCAGCCGGGAAAGGCAGAAGAAACCAGACTACTGGCAGGTGTAGATGATTGTGGGAGGAGTCAGGTTACAGAAGAAGATCCATGCCAGGAGTTAAACCCAGGTGCAGCAGCCATATGGGGTTTTAACTGCACAGATTTGGGAGTAGAGAGGGGGCTCTCTTGATCATGCAGCTTAGGAAGCTGGAAAGCAAAATGTAACAGCCATGCAGAGATTTCTCTTAGCTGTTTGAAAGAATGAAGAAGGACTCCCACTGGCCCACCATAAGGATGAGGTTTTGGATTGCGAATGGGAGTCTAGCCCAGCTACAGACTTCTATTTCTTTCCCTGAGATACAGTACCCCTGACTGGCCTGGTTTGGCAAGGGGAGGCAGGACTGTGTGTGTGTTTGTGGGTGTTTTAAAGGGACTTTGAGATTTAATGGCAATGTTCTGCCATTACTCTAAACCTATGTAACTTTTGAATAAATGGTTCCTTTCCTTTTTTACCAAACTCTGGCATTGAGAGCACATGTTTCCTAACACAGCAACAGGCAAAGAACAACGCTGATTTAAAAAAAAAAAAGGGCCCTGGGGGAGGGGCTTGTTTCTGTAATACTTGGAGTGGCAGCACCCTGAAGAGAAACAATAGCCCTGAACCCAGGAGGAAATATGCTCCGCCCTGGTGTGCGTAAGCCTGACTGCTGAGTGCAGAGTGACTAGATTAACAACTGAAGAAATCAGCCACAGACAGTAGATCCTGGCAATAGGGGGAGGGGTGCTCAGAGTAGACTACAGATGCTTGAGGAGAAACTGGGTACAGAGGCTTTGGGGACAGAACTGAGAGAGTAGCAGTCGGGATCCCAGTACTGAGTCATCCCCTATGTAGCAGCAGCCTGAGGGCCAACAGTAGCCCCGACCCCAGGAGGGACTCTGCCCCAACCTGTTAAGCTTAAGCCTCACTGCTGAGTGCAGTCTGACTAGATTAACAAGTGAAGGAATCATCCACATACAGTAGATCCCTGGAAGTTTCCAACGGGCTGCATAAGGTCAGAAGGGGTCACCATCTGACATCACCAGAGACCGATCCAAAAAGGAAAAACAGTGGTAAATACTAGATGCTACCGAGATGAAACCTACTGTGGTCTTCTTCATGATTTGTGATCATTTCTTTCCTGCATAGCTTTTTAACATTCATTTCTTGTTCTTCAAGTTTGTACATATTAAGTCACTAGATTTTATGCTACAGTTTATTTCAATTCACATATTTTGCCCCTCCCTTCTCTTACCCCATTTTACCTTCTTACCTCTCATTATATCTGTTTCAAATTTTGTTTTCTCTCTAGCTACAACTTGTTTCCATTCCGCTCTCTTAATATTTCTTCCCAGTCCAGCTTCTCAAAATCAATTTTCTTGTCGATGGTCATCTCATATCCTTTTTCCTGCTCTTAAAATACCTGAATTCTCTCTCCACCTTTAGCATTCTTTACTCATTGGCTGTAGATAGGGCAGTTGTTGTTGTATTTTTTTTTCAATTTTATCTCTACAGCTTCACTAATTTGGTATTTCAAATCTCAAATTTTACTGTTCTCTCCTAATCTTTTTTTGTCTCAAATTTTAATTTTGCCCTGTCTAAACCTGTTTTTATTCTTTTGTCTTTCTTCTTTTTCTCTTTCATCCTGCCTTTTTATTTTTCTTCTCCTTTTCTTCCTTTTCTTCTTGATCATCTCAAATTTTAATTTTTCCTTGTCTTAGCCTGGTTTTTATTCCTCACTCTTAGTATTCTCTTTTCCTCTATCACCTCAAAATCACTACACATTCCTCCAGACATCTCTTAGTTTTTCTTTCTGTCTTTTTTCCTCTTATTCCCATCCCACTTATATTAATTTTAGCTAATTTGTTATTGACAGTGCTGTGGTGGAGATAAAGATCTCCAATTTGGCTCCTATTTTTTAAATTATTTATTTACTTTATTTCCTTCCTTTTTCTTTCTCTCTCTCACTTTATTTTATTTTAATTTCTGTTTAAACCTAATACTATATGCTTCCCTTCTCTTATTCCATTTCACCTTCTTCATTCCCTTTTGTATTTATAATGTAATTTTTACTTTCTTCGTAATGCTCTGATTCCCAGCTCTTGTTAGTGCTCCTCCCTCTATCCTCTAAAAATCGTTTTTCTTTCAGTAGGTCGTCTCATATTCGCTCTCCTTTCTTATAATAGCTTAATCCCTTTACACTCGTATTAATACTGGTTCATTTGCTGATGATAGTGGGATTGTGGGAGTTATTTTTGCGGATGTGGGTTTGCTTCCTTGGCTTTGTGATTTTGTTCTGGCAGCACCTGCACACCAGCATACAGGACATGGTGGGTGGAGTGACCCTCAGTCAAAGAGCTGGAGGGAAGAACCCAACAAAGAACAATCCAACAACAATCAAAACCCAATTACATCCAGAGAGCCAACATAAATGGCATAAAGTGCATCCCAAGAGCATCAAGTTCAGGAGATCAAGAAGACTACTCTATTGAACTCACAGTTCTCCTACCATAGAGGTTCATACCACAAACTCAGGAAGTCAAAACAGATCAATTTAAGAAGCAGAAGCAAACAAGAAGAGTCTCACAAATAATGGGAAGACAAAGAAACAAACCCCAATCAAAAGGAAAGGAGGAATCCTCAGAAAGAGTGCTCAATGAAATAGAAGAAAGTAAACTATCAGATATTGAGTTCAAAACAATGATTATCTGGAAGCTCAATGAGCTCAGTGAGAATTATCAAAAACTACAGGGAAGCTACAAGGAACTTACTGCAAACTATATCAGCATTAAAAAGGACATAGAAACTATCAAAAGCCAAAAGGAAATACAAAACACAATTTCTGAGTTAAAGAACACAGTAGAGGGAATCAAAAACAGGCTAGATGAAGCAGAGGATTTAATCAGCAAGCTGGAGGACAAAGTAGAAAAAAACTCCCAGAAAGAGGAAGAAAAGGAAAAAAGACTCAAAAACAATAAAGAGGGGATAAGGGTCTGAAGGACAACATGAAACATAATAATATCCATATAAGAGGGATATCAGAAGGAGAAGAGGAGCAAGGGATAGAAAACCTGTTTGAAAAAGTAATGATGGAAAACTTCCTTATTTTGAGGAGATAAAAAGTCACACAAATCCAGGAAGCACAGAGGATCCAAATCAAGATGAACCCAAAGAGGCCCACTCCAAGACACATCATAGTTAAAATGGCAGAATTCAAAGACAAAGAGAGAATCTTTTTTTTAATATATTTTATTGATTATGCTATTACAGTTGTTTCATTTTCCCCCCTTTATTCCCCTCTGCCTCACACAACCCCCATTCCCCCGCCCCTTAGTTTTTGTCCATGGGTCATACACATAAGTTCTTTGGCTTCTACATTTCCTATACTATTCTTAACCTCCCCCTGTCTGTTTCCTACCTACTGTTTATGCTACTTAGTCTCTGTACTTTTTCCTCCTCTCTCCCCCTCCCACTCCCCTGTTGATATCCCTCCATGCCTTATATAAATCCCTTTAACATTTCGTATAATAAAGGTTGGGTGATGATGAACTCCTTGAACTTGACCTTATCTGAGAAGCACGTTATCTGTCCTTCCATTCTAAATGAAAGTTTAGCTGGATAGAGTATTCTTGGATGTAGGTCTTTGCCTTTCATGACTTGGCATACTACTTTCCAGCCCCTACTTGCCTAGAAAGTCTCTTTTGAGAAATCAGCTGACAGTCTTATGGGAATTCCTTTGTAGGTAACTGTCTGCTTTTCTCTTGTTGCTTCTAAGATCCTCTCCTTATTTTTACTCTTGGGTAATGTAATTGTGATATGTCTTGGTGTGTTCCTCTTTGGGACTCTCTGAGCTTCCTGGACTTCCTGGAAGTCTATTTCCTTTGCCAGATTGGGGAAGTTCTCTCTCATTATTTGTCCAAATAAGTGTTCAATCCCTTGGCCTTCCTCTTCTCCTTCTGGCATCCCTTTGACCCGGATGTTGGGATGTTTACAGATGTCACAGAAGTTCCTAAGCCTCTCCTCAATTTTTTGAATTCTTGTTTCTTCCTTCTGGTCCACACCATTGATTTGAGTCCCAGTTTCCTTCTCTTCCCTATTGGTTCCCTGCACATTTCCCCTCATTTCCTTTAGCGTATCCTTCATTTGTTCACCTAATTGTGACCAACTTTCTTCCAATTTTGTGAGCATCCTGATTACCAATGCTTTGAATTGTGCATCTGATAGGTTGGCTATCTCTTGGTCACTTAGTTGTATTTTTTCCGGAGCTTTGTTCTGTTCTTTCATTTGGGCCATTTTTTTTCTCAGCATGCCTGTTACTTTAAGGGACAGAGCCTTAGGTGTTCACCAGGGTGGGGCTACCTCCACCTTCACTGTGTTTTGATGCTGTCTGAGGGGGCATGGCCTGGGAGGGAACAATAGCACTTGTTCTGTTCTTCCCGGCTCCCAGTCACTTTCTCCTTTCTATGTGTCTGGGAGTTGCTCCTGCTGCCACCTCAATCCCCACAGGTGTTCTCTGCTCTGCTCCCCAGCTCCTTCTCCCACTTTATCTGCATGCGCAAATGAGGGACTACCCAGGCCACCAGTCTCAGCCCCACTGTTTCCCGCTGGCTTCTCCAGGTGCACAGGCCACTTTTGGGCTGCTTTTTGGTCAAGCACGCCCACTGTGAGTCTCTCCAGGCAACCTGCCATATCGCTGCACGAGCTCTCTGCCTAGTTCCACCCCACTTACCGGTCTGGATGAATGTGTCCTCTCTAACTCCTTGGCTGTTGGACTTCCACTCAGTTCAATTCTATGTCCATTCTGGTTGTTTATTTTGCTTTTTAAATTGTTGTTTTTCTTCCTTTGGTTGTGCAAGGAGGCACAGTGTGTCCACCTATGCCTCCATCTTGGCCGGAAGTCCAAAGAGAGAATCTTAAAGGCAGCAAGGGAGAAAGAGGGAATAACATACAAGGGTTCTCTGATTAGGCTAGCAGCTGACTTCTTAATGGAAACACTACAAACCAGAAGGGAATGGAAAAAAATATTCCAATTAATGAAAAGCAACCAAGACTACTCTACCCAGCAAGGCTCTCAATTAAAATAGGAGGTGAAATAAGGAGTTTCTCATACAAAAGAAAGCTACAAGAATACACCTCTACCAAAGCAGCATTGCAAGATATGTTAAAGGGACTGCTTTAAGATGAAGAAGAAAAAAAAAAAAACAGTAAAAGAGTAGCACAGGTAAAAGGGGAAAAATGAATAAGTACCTATGAATGAATAATAGCCTTAAATGTGAATGGATTAAGTGCTCCAATCAAAAGACATAGAATAGCTGAATGGATAAGAAAGCATGACCCACACATATGCTGTCTACAAGAGACCCAACTCAGAACAAAAGACTTACACAGACTGAAAGTGAAAGGCTGGAAAAAAATATTCCAAGCAAATGGACAGGAAAACAAAGCCGGGGTAGCAATACTCATATCAGACAAAATAGACTTCAAAAAAAGTGCCATAAAAAGAGATCCAGAAGGTCACTTCATAATACTCAAATGAAGAATCTATCAGGAAGACATAAACATTATGAACATATATGTACCCAACATAGGAGCACCCAAATATACAAGGAAAATCTTGGAGGACTTCAAGAAAGATACAGACAGCAACACACTTATAGTTGGAAACTTTAACACCACACTGTCAATGATGGATAAATCTTCCAAAGAAAATATCAGCAAAGATATTGTAGAACTGAACCACACATTAGATCAAATGGAACTAACTGATATATATAGAACCTTTCATCCCAAAGAAGCAAAATACACATTCCTTTTGAATGTACATGAAACATTTTCAAAGACAGACCACATGATAGGACACAAAAAAAGTCTCAACAAATCCAAGAAAACTGAAATCATATCAAGCATTTTCTCAGACCAAAAGGGCTTGAAACTAGACCACCCTCAATGAAAAAACTCAAAAACATCCAAACTCATGGAGACTGAATAGCATGCTATTAAACAACGAATGGGTTAACATGGAGTTCAAGGAAGAAATCAAAAAGTTTCTGGAAACAAATGAAAGTGAACACACAACAGTACAAAATCTGTGGGACACAGCAAAGGCAGTCCTGAGAGGGAAGTCCATAGCAATACAGACCTACCTAAAAAAGATAGAAACATTTCAAATGAACAGCCTAACTCTACATCTACCAGAACTGGAGGAACAAAACAAACAAAGCCCAGAGCACATAGAAGGAAGGAAAGAATCAAGATCAGAGCAGAATTAAATTACATAGAGACTAAAAGAATAATTCAAAGGATCAATAAATCCAGGAGCTGGTTCTTTGAAGAGATAAACAAAATAAACAAGCCTTTAACCAGACTCATCAAGAAAAAAAATAAGAGGACCCAAATTAATAAAATCAGAAATGAAAGAGAACAAATTACAAACAAGACCACAGAAATACAAACAATTGTAAGAAATTACTGCAAACAACTATATGCCAAGAAATTCTAAAACCTGGGTGAAATGGACAAATTTCTAGAAACACATAATCTTCCAAAAATGAATCAAGCAGAAAGCCTGAACTGACTGATAACACCTAGTGAAATTAAAGCAGTAATAAAAAAAACTCCTGGCAGAAAACAGCCCTGGACAGGATGGTTTCACAGGAGAATTTTACAAAATATTTAAGGAAGAGCTAACCCCTATCCTTTCAAACTATTCCCAAAAATCCAAGCAGAAGGAAGACTCCCAAACTCTTTTTATGAGGCCAGCATCATCCTAGTCCCAAAACCAGATAAAGACACAACAAAGAAAGAAAACTACAGGCCAATATTGCTCATGAACATAGACACTAAAATCCTCAACAAAATACTGGCAAACCACATCCAGCAATATATTAAGGAACTTATACACCATGATCAAGTGGAGTTCATCTCAGGGATGCAAGGATGGTACAATATTTGTAAATCTATAAATGTAATACATTACATAAACAAAATGAAAGACAAAAATCACATGATCATATCAATAATGCAGAAATAGCATTTGATAAGGTACAGCACCCATTTATGATAAAACACTCAGCAAAGTGGGAGTAGAGGGAGCATACATCAACATAATAGAGGTCACATACGAGAAACCTATAGCCAACATCATACTTAATGGGCAAAAATAAAAAGTTTTCCAACTAAGATCAGGAACAAGACAAATGTGCCTGCTTTTATCACTTCTATTCAACATAACATTGGAAGCTCTAGCCATAGCAATCAGAAAAGAAAAAGAAATAAAAGGCATCCAAACTGGAAAGGAGGAAATAAAACTGCCATTGTTTGCAGATGACATGATAGTGTACATAGAAAATCCTATAGACTCCACCAAAAAAACTACTTGAACTAATAAGTGAATTTGGTAAAAACTGAAGAATACAAAGTCAATATTCAAAGTTGAAGGCATTTTTGTATATCAACAATGAAATATTAGAAACAGAATTCAGGGGGAAAATCCCATTTGTTACAGCAACAAGAAATGAAGTACCTACGAATAAACCTAACCAAGGATGTAAAAGACATGTACTCAGAAAACCACACAACACTGAAGAAAGAAATTAAGGAAGACACAAACAAATGCAAGCATATACCATGCTCATGGATTGGAAGAATTAACATAATCAAAATGTCCATACTACCCAAAGCAATTTATAGATTCAATGCAATCTCTAGTAAAATACCAATGACATATTTCACAGATATAGAGCAACTATTTCAAAAATTTATATGGAACCATAAATGACCCCGAATAGCCTCAGCAACTTTGAGAAGGAAGAACAAAGTAGGAGGGATCACAATACCTGACATCAAACTATATTGCAAGACCACAGTAATCAAAACAGTCTGGCACTGGCATAAGAACAGACACACAGATCAATGGAACAGAATAGAGAGTCCAGAAATAAACTCAGGTCTCTATGTTCAATTAATATTTGATAAAGGGAACAGAAGCATAAAATGCAGTAAAAATAGCCTCTTCAACAAATAGTGTTGGGAGATCTGGACAGCTACATGCAAAAAAAAAAAGAAACTCCACCACCAACTTACACCATACACAAAAATAAAATCAAGCTGGATAAAAGATTTAGATGTAAGTCATGCTGAAAGACCTAGGCAGGCCTAGGATGAATGGAAAATCACTAGGCAGGAAACCGCACCGTGGAAAACTGCCAGCTGACCCTACCCAGCTAAGATTGGGGTCTGGGGTCGGCCTATCCGGCATAACAGGATGCAGCTTTAACTTGAGCCTGACAAGATGTATCAAGAACAATGGTCAGCAGAAATAGTACCCAGCAACCAGCTCTAGCCAATCAGACTCTGACACCCCAACCAGATACTCTTCGCGGGTTTTGTGCTTAAAAACCCTGCCCTAAGAACAACAGAACAAGTCCTAACCTCTCTTGGCTGGCTGCCCAACCTCCCTTGGTTGGCCCCACTCTCCCCCACGAGTCCTAACCTCCCTTGGTTTGCTCCACTTTCCCTCTTATTCCTGCTAATAAACCCTGCTCCTTAGCTCTCTGCATCCGCCTGGTTTCTTAAATGACTCCAACCTAACAATGCCACCATAAAAGTCCTAGAGGAGAATATAGGGAAGAAAATCTCAGATATTGCACACAACAATATTTTCAGTGATATGTCCCTTAAAGCAAGGGACACAAAGGAAAGAATAAAAAAAATGGGAGTTCATCAAATTAAAAAGCTTCTGCATAGCTAAAGAAAACATCAGCAAAATGAAAAGGGAACCAACCATATGGGATAATATATTTGTAAATAATATCTCTGACAAGGGTTTGATCCCCCAAATATATAAAGAACTCACAGGACTCCACTCCAGGAAGACAAAAATTCAATTAAAAATGAGCAAAGGACCTGAACAGACACTTTGCCAAGGAGGACATACTTATGGCCCAAAGAAATATGAACGGATGCTCAGCATCACTAGCCATGAAAGAGAGGCAAATCAAAACCACTCAGCAAGTGGTTTTAAGATGCAAATGAGGTACCACTTCACAGCCGTCAGAATGGCCATCATAAACAAACCAGCAAACAACAGTGCTGGAGAGGATGTGGGGATAAGGGAACCCTAGTGAACTGTTGGTGGGAATGAAGACTGGTGCAGCCATTGTGGAAAACAGTATGGAATTTATCAAAAAACTAAAAGTGGATCTGCCTTTTGACCTGGCAATTCCACTGCTGGGATTATACCCTAACAATCCTGAAATACCAATTCAAAAGAACCTATGCACCCCAATGTTCATAGTAGAGCAATTTACAATAGCCAACTGCTGAAACAGCCTAAGTGCCCATCAGTAAATGAGTGGATTAAAAAACTATGGTCCATTTACACAATGGAATTCTATGCAGCAGAAAGAATGAAGGAACTCCTACCCTTCTCAACAGCATGGTTACAACTGGAGAGCATTATGCTAAGTGAAATAAACCAGGCGGGAAAAGACAAATACCATATGATCTTACCTATAAGTAGAACCTAATCAACAAAACAAACAAGTGAGCAATATAGAAGCAGAGACATGGAAATAAAGAAGAAATTGACAGTGACCAGAGGGGAGGGAAGAAGTTGATAATGAGGGAAAGAAGGTGAACAGAAGGTGAGGAGTCAAGTCAAGGAACATGTATAAAGGATCCATGGACAAAGACAACCATGGGTGGGAGAAATTGAATGTGGGAGGCGGGAGAGGGTAGGGATGAGGAGAGTAATGGGTGGGAAATGGAGACAACTGTAGTTGAACAATAAATAAAAGAGATAATCATTCCATTAGTCCAAGTTCACATATATGTTAAGTTTATGTAGTATGACAGAATTATAATATTAATAATGTAATGCAATTTAACCTATAATTCAATGACTTTACCTTGTTGTTGAGGGTGACTACCACAATGTACAAAAGGAATATTTACTTTCATGTCTCACAATCGAATGGGTGACCTATAAATTGAGGGTAACTAATCCATAAGGACATTATAACACAATTACAATGTGGTAAAGTGTTATGCATTTATCAACCAAGAAAAACAAATTAATCATCCCAAATAAAACTTCCTGTTTCTACTTTTTATTTTTATTTTTCAGAGTGGGTCTAAATGTCAAAGTGTTTAAGTAGAAGATATCTTCACGTTCTTATATTACTGTGTTTTACTATATTACTTCTTTGGAACATTTGGTGTTTGTTTGTTGTTGGTATACTCCAACAAAAAGTCTGAATGTTTGAATAAGGAGCCGGGCGAATCCCTGCAATAAACTTTGTTTTGTTTCAGTTTATTTTTTTTTTTTTAGTTTAATTGATTTTTCTTCTTTTGGGGGGTTGGGTTTTATTTGTAAAACTCAAATAATGAAAATACCTTATTGCTGCCTAAAAAGCACAAATTGCTTTAACCTGACATATCACTCAGATATATCACCCTCCCATCCTCATCACCATTATCCGCTGATTTAGTCACTCCTTCCCATTTCCTGAAGTCTACAGCACCTTCTCCCCCAACTCTTGTCATTATTCTAACCTGTATCAGTTTTCATTCGAAGAGTATTCAATATCTCAGCCTCATCCCAAGTGTCCTTTTCCAACTCAACTCAGTCACTCTCTCATTAAATTCACACACCCACCTCATATTCTGTCTACTCCTGTCCCCACTACTGTTCCCACACCTGTCGTGGGGATTTCGTCCCAGCCGAAACCCGTGGGTGACCATAACCCGATGCGTGAAAGAATCTCACACTGAGACACGCGGGGAGAAGGAATCTGGGGCCACGGGACCAATTCCCAAATCTCAGGAAAAGGGCCATGAGCGTGGCTTAGCCGGGTTTTTATTAGGAAGCTCAGGACACAGCAAAATGGGAACGGCTATTCATTAACTATGCAAGGGGTTCCGGACAGCCATTAGCATAATCCCTTGGCTCCGGGGGAAGGGTCCCAGCAAGTTAACAAATCTTGGGAAGTAAGTTAATCCAATTTCCCTTTAAGGAATTCTGTCTTCCACGAGCATGATTTTTACACCAGCCCACACGGGAGTGTTAATTTCCATGGAGCCAGGCTTGAGACATGGAAATTCCCCAGGGGGTTATGTTTTTATCATGCGGATGAAAAGAATTCCTGTCACACACACCGAAATCACTAATGTAGACATCAGTGTCCAATCCTAATATCCTACTGTTTTACTCTCCTTTTAGGTTGGTGTCTTCAGGCCTTTTCCCATCCAACCTTGGTTTAAGTACAACTATATGACAATTCACCAATTTAAATTTGCAATACAGACCTCTCTTCTGAGCTCTAGACTTACATGTTCAATGGTCTCTTCAATACAACCCTTCAGATAGCTCACAGGTATCTCAAAAAAATTATTCCAAAATGATATTTTCCTCTTCTCCCCTGTTCTAGTCCACCTTAGTACATGGTATCTGTGTTCACCCAGTCGATAATGCTAGAAACCCAAGTGTCATTTTTGACAATTCTTTTTCTTCACTTTCCATATCCAACCCATCATCAAATTTTGTGTCCTCTGAAATATACTTTGATACTTCTCTCCATCTTTTCCACCTTTTCTTCTGTCTAAGCCCTCAGGCCTTCACTGCACTGGGGCGGTGACCTTTCAACTGGGCTCCTCTCACCCACTTTTTCCGCTTCTATCCCGTTCTCCACACCCTATGAAGTATCAACTGCCCTACAAAAACTGCCTTTTAACAGCAGGTCACATGTTTTTATCATCACTTAAAAGGTCCCTATGATCTGACGCCCATCGATCCCTCTAGTTTAATCTAGTACCACCTCCACTGGTTTATATGGCTCTAGCCATAGCTCCTGTCTTTCTGTTCCTCAAATGTACCAAGCTTATTCTCATATTTCTTCCATCCTCAACCTTATAGCTCCTAGTTTTCCTTAAGATATCAGCTTTTATCATTCATTTAATAAATAGTTATTAAGTATCCACTCTGAGACAAGTTCTGTGCTAGGCACTGTGAATGCAAGAGACTTATGTCACAACCTATGAAGCTTATAATTTAGTTGAGGAAAGTGGACACCAACTAAATAAAATACAAAATAAATAAATAAAATAAAATAAGCTTCCAGTCAAGATGGAAGTGTAGGTAAACACAGTACTTACATTCTCCCACAACCACATCAAAATAACAACTAAACTACAGAACAACCATCATTGGGGACCTCCAAAATTCTAGCCAAACAGAAGTTCTACAAGTAAGGATATATAGAAGCTTTCTCGAGACTGGTGGGAGGGTTGGAGATGCAGAATGGGCTGATCCCCACCCATGTGTGGCAGTTAAAAATTGGTAGGGATAACTCACATACCTCTACCAGGCCACCCAGCCCATGGTTCCAGTTCTTGGAAGAGAAGTCCCCATAACTTCTGGCTATAAAAACCAGTGGAGATTGTGGCTGACTCAGACAAGGGCACTGGAGTTCCAGGAGTTTCACTTAAAGGGCCAGCATGGACTTATTCAAACCTACTTGCTCTGAGCTCCAAGGTGGTGGGTACAGCAACTCAAAAGGTACCAGAACATATGAGGATGAACTTAATTGTCTGGCTTTGAAATGAGGGCTAAATGGGCAGCTTTTTCCCAGACAGAAATGCAGGCAGAGACCATTGTTCCATTGCTGAGCCCTGCCCCACAGAGCTGGCACAGGAGCGCCATAGCTGAGGCTCTATCAACATGGCTAACGCTGTTCACCCTACCCTGGTGATTCTCTGAGACTCTGTGCCACCCAACTTTCAGGCCCACCCAATCTGTTTCCAGTGTCTTTCCATCTAAATGCCCTGGCTTGGCTCATGCTATGGACCTTCCTAAAATTTATTAGATTCTCAAATATGAAACAGGCAGTGTCTGGCCTGATATGCCCCATACCTCTTGGTAAGTCACCCCAAGCCCAGCACTAGCAGCAGCCAGCCTTGGTTTGTGGCTCGGCCTATCCCAGACACCACCAGGCCCAACGCAAGTAGCAGCCATCTGCAGGTCACTTTGTAGCTCATGCCAGGTGGCCCCAGGAAAAGCACAGGCAGCAGGACTCAGCCTGCACTGTCTGGGAGGCCCCAGCACACCTGTTGGACAGCCTCAGACTACTCCAGACACCACACAACCACCTCCACAAGTGACACACTCAAGGGGTGAACACACCAGAGTGCTGCTGAAGGTAGTCCTGCCCAGGGGGTTCAACCCCTGCACAACAGATCCTCCACTGTGGTCATGTCTAGTCCTTGAAGTCCATCATCCTGGGAGTAAATCCCTTCCACAGATGTGCCAAAAGCAATCAAGGCTCAACTACAACAGGAGAGTGCACACAGCCCCACAAGGAGGGGTGGTGCACCAAGAGTGCCCACCTTGGATTACCAAGGAGGCTGTGCCACTGGGCACTGCAAAACACTTACTACATAAAACCACTCTACTAAGACCAGGACACATAACAGCTGTACCTAAAACACAGAAACAAACACAGGTAGCTAGTCAAAATGAGGAGAGAAAGAAACATGTCCCAAATGAAAGAACAGAACAAAATTCCAGAAAAAGAACTAAACAAAATGGACACAAGCAATCTACCAGATACAGATTTCAAAACACTGGTTATAAGAATGCTCAGTGAACACAGAAGAGTAGATGAACTTAGTGAGAACTTCATCAAAGAAATTGGAAACATAATAATTGAGGTAGAAAGCATAGAAAAAAACCAGTCAGAAATGAAACATATACTAACTGAAATGAAGAATACATTACAGGGAATCAACAGTAGAGTAGATGAAGCAGAGAATCAAATCAGTAATTTGGAAGATAGAGAAGAAGAAAACACCCAATCAGAAGAGCAAAAAGAGAAATATATCAAAAAACATAAGGGTAGTTTAAGGAGCCTGTAAGAACTCACATCATGGTGGTGTTGAAGGATAACACAGAAAGCAAAAGATTGAAAACCTATTTGAAAAAATAATGATGGAAAACATTCTTAACCTAGTGAAGGAAATAGAAATACAAGTGCAGGAAGCACAGTGAGTCCCAACAAGATGAACCCAGAGACCCACACCAAGACACATCATAATTAAAATGCCAAAGGTTAAAGGCAAACATAATCTTAAAAGCAGAAAGAGAAGAGCAGTTAGTTACCTACAAGGGAGCTCCCATAAGACCGTCAACTGATTTCTCAACAGAAACTAGCAGGCCAGAAGGGAGTGGCATGAAATATTCAAAGTGATGAAAAGGAAGGACCTAGAACCTAGATTACTCTACCCAGCAAGGCCGTCACTTAGAATCAAAAGACATATAAAGAGCTTCCCAGACAAGAAAAAGCTGAAGGAGTTCATCACCACCAAACCAGTATTATAAGAAATGTTAAAGGGTCTTCTTAAGAAGAATGAGAAGAAAAGTGAAAGATAAAAAAATGAATTATAAAGTGACAATAAATACACATCTATGAGCAATTATTTTAAATGAATATGGATTAAACACTTCAATCAAAAGACATATGACTGCTGAAGGAATAACAAAACAAGAACTTTACATATTCTCTTTACAAGAAACTAACCTCAGATCAAAAGACAAACACATACTGAAAGGAAAGAGATGGAAAAGATATTTCATGAAAATGGATACAAAGAAATAACAAAGCTACCGCAGTGATGTTTTTACTGGACCAAATAGACTTTAAAACAATAGACAAAGAAGGACCCAGCAATTTCACTTCTGGGTCTCTATTTGAAGAAACCAAAAACACTAAATTGAAAAGATATATATCTATATGTTCATTGCAACATCATTTAGAATAGCCAAGATATGGAAATAACCTAAGTGTCCATCAACAGATGAATGAATAAAACATACATAGTGCAAATATACAATGGAATATGATCAGCCATATAAAAGAATAAAATGTTGCCATTTGCAACAACATGGATACATTTAAAGGGTATTGTGCTGAGTAAAATAAGTCATACAGAGAAAGACAAATGCCACATGACTTCACATATATATGGAATCTAAAAAACAAAAACAAAATAAATGAACAAGCAGAACAGAAACAGACTCATTGATATAGAGCACGCTTTGACAACTGCCAGGAGTGAAAAAGGTGAAGGGATTAAGTACAAATTGGTGGTTTCAGAACAGTCAGGAGGATGTAAAGTACAGTAGAGAGAATATGGTCAATGACATTGTTAACTATGTATGGTGCCAGGTGGGTACTAGATTTATTGGGTTAATTATTTTGTAAGTTATATAAATATCTGATCACTGGATTGTACACCTGAAAGTAATATGATATTGTAGGTCAACTATCATTGAAATATAAAAAATTATTTTAAAATGTTTTGTTTTAATATAAAAACAATACAAAAGAAAGAAATATAAAATAGCTTATGGTGCTAAGAGAGTCCATCTTGGGGATTTCACCCCGTCAGTAAGGTCAGAAGACAGAAGGAAAAACTGAAGAGATCTAAAGGGAAAAAGGAGTTTCCAAGCAGAATAAATTGCATATCCATAGGCTCAGTAGAAGAGCGATCGTGGGGCTTGCAGAGAGCCAAAAGAAAGCCAGTGCGGTGAAGCTGAGAGAATAAGAGAAGTGTGGTAAGAGATCAGCTGGAGATGCCAAAACATGCAGGGCTGAGGGAAATGAATTTACGACCTCAGGGACTGCACAGATAATATGTGAAAAGATGAGAGGGAGTGGCAGACCATACGGTAAAAAGGAGAGTATAAACCTTGCTTATAGGCATTCAAATTTCATTTGAATTTGAAACAAAACAACTGTGCTGCAAAAACATGTATATTTCACCGTAAGTTTGTGCCCCCTGATATAGTCTTAAAAATTATGCTTGAGAATTCTGTCTCATCTAAAAGCTATGTAGGAAGCTGCTGAAATTGGAGTCACGTGGGGAGAGTGACACTCATAGATTTGTATTTTTAAAAATACAGCATTTTGGAAAGTTAAAAGGGAAAACAAAAATAAAACTATAAATCATCACTTGATAAGATATTGCACCCATGAAACTGAAACAGTATCTCCTTCCATATACAATATTTCAAGTGAATTGTAGGTCCTAGCTAAACTTGTTGAAGGGAACACATGTATCTAATTTTCCTCCCTCACAAAACCCCACTAAAGGGAATTTTTAAAATTAATAAACACAAAACAATGGAAAAAAGGAGAAAACAGCACCAGAAATTGTGAGATTAGAAGGCAATTGGAAGTTACAGTAGACATGCTGGTCCAAAAAAGCCAAATTCTAAACTAGTGGTAGTGTAAGCCGAGAGTCAGCCTCATTGTAACCACAGAATTTTCAAGGGTTTATGACTTGATAGCATCAAGTACCTGTGGACATGAGGGTGAAGCAGGGCTCCCAATCATCAGGACCAGATGCAGGCTGCCCGTGATGCAGGTAGACCTTAGCTTCCCACTGCTACTGTGTGCTGCTCAGCCACTCCCCCACCCCATATGCCAGGCAGAAGTCTAGAATTTCATTCTCTGGGGATAGTAAAGTAAGGGACTCAAGACTGGTGGATACCAAGCACAGTGGAGGATAAAGGTATCACCCCAAATGTAGGATTAAAGGAATATCTGGATGGTGAATGCTGAGACATCCAGCCTTCTTCCTGTATTTGGCTTCAAGAATATTATTAGCCAGGCCTTTCTTCTTCTGGCAAGAGATTAGTAGAGTCTTCTCTGAGGACCCTGACAAAAAAATGAGAATCATAAAATGGCCTGATCAGATACCCCTAAAGTAAAACTCAACTAATTATTCAAACATTCACATGCATGAGCAGATAACAAACAATAGGAAAAACCCAGTAGTTTGATCAAAGCAATTGTTACTTGAAAAGGAGGACAAAAATATGTAAATATAGGGAAGAAAATATTTTTATAAAATAGAGTACCAACCCAGGAGGCAGAGCATACCAGTAACTGAAGTAGCAAAAAGAAAGTGCAGGGAAGGTGGAAGAGTGAAAATCATCAATGAAATAATTTAAAAAACTTTCTCAGAAATGAAGGACCCAATTTTCCAGATTAGAAGGACCCATAAGGCTCAATAAAATAGGTGAAAATAGACCCACAAAAGTAACTTTATTGTGACATTTTGGAATACTGAGGGTAAGAGAAGGTCACACATAGAATAAAATCCTAAAACAGTGGAACAATGCCTACAAAATTCTGAATGAATATTAATTCCAACCTCAAGTTCTAATATACCCAAACTATCAATCAAGGATGAGGGTCAAATAGATGTTTTCAGATATGTACAGTTGCAAAATTTTACCTTTTAGATACTTCTTCTCAAGAAGCTTCTGGATAATATATATATTCCACAAATACAAGAGTATATAAAAAAGAGGAAGTTGTTGGACACATAAATAGGAAATCTGACACAAAATAGGAGATCTCAAACAGATTCAACACAGAGTGCAAAAGGCATCTCCAGGAGAATTATAAAGGGAGACACCGAAGTGAAACTTATGAGCCTAGCAAAGAGGGTAACCTGTCCAGATTGCAGCACAGCATGCATCAAGAAATAGGACACGTTGAGGGCCACGAGATAAAAAATGCCTGCTGCCCTTTTGTGGTCTCTGTAACCTAAGGGCTGAGCACCAAAGTGAGCCTGGCTCAGTGTGTCTCTACTTGGCTTGTTTCAACCATGTATGGATGAAATTCTGCTCTTTCCTCCATGCCTATGGGGCAAGGAACATCTGCCTAGACCATCTGAGGATATCCATCTCACCCCACAGAAGAACTGCTCCAACCTAATCCTGAGAGTGGGCAGCTGGCCATTGAGAACCTTGGAAGAAAACATACAAAGAAGACCACCCTTCTCTTTAACTCATTCCTGTAATATGTCTCAAACCTAACCCACACGTTAGTACCAACTGTCGTGACTGAGTGTTTTCAGTACTTACTCATTGCCGTGCCACCTGGCTTCCCTTGTCAGAGCACCTATAAATTCACAGAAATGCTGAAGCCA
This sequence comes from Micronycteris hirsuta, assembly GCA_004026765.1. NCBI lineage: Eukaryota > Metazoa > Chordata > Mammalia > Chiroptera > Phyllostomidae > Micronycteris > Micronycteris hirsuta. The sequence continues at coordinate 79,645 of PVJI01006124.1, forward strand.
GATTATGACTCAGAAGCAGTTTAATATTCTCCAGGAAGCCCTCATTATCATTGGTAATATTGTCCTGTCCTTACACAGTGAAATATGTACTTGGGTACCAAGTACCTTATACATCTATTTACACGTAAACTGCTGTTGATAAAACTAAATATTTTATTGAAGAAATAAGCAGCATAGACTAATACTGAATTCATGATAATGTTTACCTCTGGGAAGGGAAGGATAGGCAGAAGACAATAAGACAAGAAAGGAAGACACAGGGAATCTTAACTGTATGTGTAATTCTTTATTCATAAACATCAGATCTAAAACAAATATGTCACAATGCTAGTTAATGTTTTACAAAACTTGGCTGTGGATGTGTAGATATTTATATATCAATCTCTATTCTTATCTGCATATTTTAAGCATTTTGTAGTAAAATAAAATTTATTTTTTAAATGAATTGGAGGAAGGTTAGACTAGAGGTTTAAATGTCACTTTTTAGGCCCTGGCTCTGCAGCTCAGTTGAGTAGAGCATTGTCCAGATATTCCAAGGTTGCAGGTTCAATCTCTGGTCAGAACACATACAAGAAGCAACAAAAGAATGCATAAATAAAGAGCAACAAATTTATGTTTCTCTTTCTATCCCTCTAAAGTCGATAAATAAAAATTTTAAAATAACAATTTTAAATGTCACTTCCTAGAATTGATCCCCTTTTGTAACAGGTTTGTGATTCTGCTCTGCTTTCAAGCACTAACAAGTTAGCTGGTCAGTTCATGGATGCTGGCAGAAAACATGAGACCCCTTGCTCAGAGACAAAGGACTTTATTACTCATGAAACATTAAGCAACAAAAGCATCAGTATGTTTGCATTAGTTTCTCTTGTCCCCATCTCATATGGCAACACAGATTGATTCAGATGGAGTGCACACAAAATTGGATGCAATAGAGAAGTGGAAACTTGAGTGGAGAAAACCAGCCCTGGCTGGTGTAGTTCAGTGGATTGAGTGCCGACCTGTGAGCCAAAGGGTAGCAGGTTTGATTCCCAGTCAGGGTACATGCCTGAGGTGTGGGCCAGGTCTCCAGTTGGGGGTGCATGAGAGGCAACCGCATATTGATGCTTCTATCCCTGTCTTTCTCCCTCCCTTCCCTTCTCTCTTAAAAATAAATAAATACAATCTTTAAAAAATTTTTAATTAATAAAAAAAAGAAAACCAGAACCTTTTACAGTGGGCAGTAAAGAAGCCTGTGTTTTGCTGTGTAGGGAGACACTATCTCCCAAGGCTTTTTGCTATGCAAACTTTATTTTACTTTTTTTAAAAATTAAATTTATTGGGGTAACATTTGTTAATAAAAATTATATAGATTTCAAGTGCATAATTCTATGCTACATCATCTGAATATTGCATTGCATGCCCACCACCCAAAGTCAATCTCCTTCTGTCTCCATACATTCAACTGCTTATACCTTTCACTACCTTTCTACATTCCTTTCCTTCTGGTAACCACTGTGCTGTTGTCTGTGTCTATGAGTTTTTGTTTGTTTGTTTGTTTGTTTGTTTGTTTTCTTATTTGTTAATTTGTTGCTTTCATTCATATATGAGTAGAATCATATGGTTCGTAACTTTTTTCAGTCTGATTTACTTCGCTTAGCATGATATTCTCAAGATCCATCCATGTTGTCACAAATGGCAGAATTTCATCTTTTTATGACTGAGTAATATTCCACTGTATATGTGTACCATAACTTCTTTATCCAATCAAATGACAGTAATCAAAACATCATGATATTGGCAGAAAAACAGGCACACAGGCCAATGGAATAGAGTTGAGAGCCCAGAAATAAACCCACATGTATATGGGCAAATGATTTTTTGACAAAGGAGCCAAAACATACAATGGAGAAAAGAAATCCTCTTCAGTAAATGATGCTGGGAAAATTGGAAAGGCACATGCAAAAGAATGGAACTAGACTGCTGTTTGTCCCCATATACAAAAAATTATCTCAAAATGCATCAAAGATATAAACATAAGATCCAAAACAATAAATCGCATAGATGAAAACATAGGCACTAAACTTATTTCCCTTGATCTTAAAGAAGATTTTATGAATTTGACCCCCAAAGACAAGGAAATAAAAGCAAAAATAAATGAATGGAATTATATCAAACTAAAAATCTTCTGCACAGCAAAAGGAATGACCAATAAAATAAAAAGGCAACCAACTGAATGGGAAAAGATATTTGCACACAACAGCTCTGACAAGGGGTTATTATCCAAAATATATAAAGAACTCACACAACTCAACACAAAACAAACAATCCAATTGAGAAATGGGCAGAGTACCTGAACAGACACTTCTCCCAAGAAGACCTACAAATGTCCAATAGGTATATGAAAAGATGCTCAGCTTCACTAATGCAAATCAAAACTAAAAGGAGATACTACTTCACACCTGTTAGAATGGCTATTATCAACAAGTATTTAATAACAAGTGTTGTGGAGAAAAACAAACCCTCATTTCGTGGGAATATAAACTGAATTAAATGTAATTTTTTTCATTCTAAAAATTAAGAATAATTACTACATGACCCAGAAATCCCTCTTAAAGGTATCCACCTGAAAAATTTGAAAACATTGATTCACAAAGATAAATGCACCCCTATGCAGCATTATTCACCGCAACCAAGATATGGAAACAACTGAAGTGTTTTTGATAGATGCAAAGTCTCTTAAAAGATACACCAGAACAAAGTCTAGTCAGTCAGCTCGCAAGTTGTGTAGGAACGTGAAAAACCCATTGAGGATGATCTATCACCTGTAAACTCAAATCACTGTGCACATTCTCTACATTGCACATATCACAATTGTAATTACATTGTTATTAGAGTGAGTATTTGTTTACTATATGTTTCTCCTTTAAATAATGAGCGCTATGAAGGCAGGGACCATGTCCGTTTTGTTAATTGCTACATTTTTAATGACCAGTAGAGTGCTGATACATAAAGAAGCCCAAAACTGTTTTTGGAGAATGGCTCATGGATTATTAGACTTGAGTACATTAGAGACACAAGTAGAAGAAATATGAATGACAAGTTACTGGTGTCACAAGGTGTACAGTACTTTAATGACACTGCTTTACATTCATTTAGCACTTTTTATTTTAGAAAACACCCTTTCACACATTATTTTAAGCAAGCTTCACAATAAATTTTTGAATTAGATCAAGATGTTAAGAGACTTGTCCAAGATCATTGGACTTTTTAAGTGAAAAAAAAAAAAACCAGGCCTGAAAATTTGTGTATTCTAAGCTAATACTCTTTCCTGTATTTCAGAAGGTCTTTTTATCCACCACAATTACAAGGTAGGACAATGTCAAAACAAACTGGGGAAAACATTTTCATAATGTTTCAGTTAACTGGAAAGTTAAACATTTGTGGAAATATTTTATATCTTCATTACAGTTAGCAGAGTGAAGATGAATGATAGAATTCCATTTCCATCAGACAATGAATTACAATGCTTTATACATTTTAAAAAGTGTGCAACATTTATACTTAATTTTAATCTCACAAAACACATAAGGTAAATATTACTATTGTTTCCCTTTTAATGGGTAATGAAATTGATGCTCAGAATGATTACACTTATTGGCAGAAATCATACAGCTAATTCTCCCATAAGTTAAAAACATAGAAATTTTCAAATGAAAATATGATGCTTTCTTGTAGAAAGAAATTACTCCCATGATGCAGACATCGTTTCTTCAATACCATTAACAGCAGTCAATTGTAATATGTTCTGCTACACATCAATTTTTTACATTGTCATACTATGTCAAATATTGTAAAATCAAGAAACTGTTTCCTAAAATAAGACAAATTATCTAAGAAGCAGTTAGCACATCAACTCATAGAAGACATCACATATACATGTATCTTTAGAATCTAGATTTTCTTTGTAAATATTATGATTAAAAACAAACATTAATAATTTAACATTGTAATGTGCCTTAAATTCATGCTTCAGTCATGAGATAGGCAGCATAGCAGATTAAGAAATGCATAAGAGGAATCAAATTTAAAAGTCTATATTTCTTCCTTTTATCCACTGTTTCAGTATGACTTATATTTGTTAAAATCAAAAACAAAAGGAGACCGACATTAAAAATTCCCTGAGCAGACAAAACCAATTTAGTCATACAAGCATAGCTTAACTTAGCTTACTTTGCAAAGCTAACTTGACTTGAATCATCTCCTGCTTATGCTGGAAATCACAAGCAAAACTTGAAATGTTCCCCCAAGTAGATATCATTTAAGAAAATTCTAACATAACCAATCACTATGAAGAGTAAACAGTTGCCACTTTCTCACTATATCAACTGCTTTGTGACAGTGCACCCCAGAACCTCAGCCCATGTTTTGGTTTGAGTGTTCCCAATTTACAAACAGTCCTTTTGATGTGTGCACAATAAACTTTTACTAATTACTACTTCGGTAATTCATTGGTTTTACCTCTATTATTTCTGTTCCTTTGACACACTCTATTTCATATGTTTAAACATTTCTCATTTGTGCCATTTATTTTGCACTTAACTCATATTGCTTTGTAGAGGCATATTTCTACAATATATATTGAATCCCAGCCTTTCATAACCAGAATGTAAAGTACTAAAGTTAGGACGCGGATCATGTCCTGTAGTCTAAAATTCTCTTACCTTCACCTCTCTGCTTTGCACAGTGTCAAGCTCAATTTGGGTGAGTTCCTGTCTTTGCTTGCTCTATTCCTCTCCACATTTAAAATCGCCTGCAAAATTAGCCCTACTCTACGCCCCGGGCTGATTGCACTGACGCAATAATAGATTAACATCCTTCCAAATCAATACTTTGGGGCTTAACCTCAAGGCTAGTTCAATCTGATGTTTGATAACTGGCCTCTTACCTGAATTTGGAGCACCAGAGCTCTGTCATGTGTAAAACCTACCATCTATTCTATCACTGTTCTCAGGTTCCTACTCTGAGAATTTTTCAGTCACTCCCGGGAAAGGGAGAAAAGGCAAATTGAGATTGGCCTGTCTCGGGAAAATCTGGAATGTAGATTATATCTTAGAGTTGTTCTAACTGAGACTAGGGAGATGGGATTTCCCTCCCCATCTCCGTGCTTGTTAGCTTAGCAGCCCTAGTAGCACAACAGTAGGTTCTGTGATGTGGTCACAAAAAGCACCAACCACAGACATAGTCAAAGTGATCTGAGGGCACCTGGACAGAGCACTTATGGTGTCTGCTGTAGCTCTATTCATCAGGAGCAGCAGAAGAGAAAAGTGAAGAAAATTGCGTAGCTTACCCCACAGCCTGGGCCATGGCCCAGGATCCTCCAGCTCCTAGCTGCAATAGATGCAGCTAAAGTCACAGTAAGAGTAGGTGCCAGGATCATTGAACCATATTTGCCATGGAGGAAACATCGGGAAAGATATTAGAGCTACAACATTGGGAGAGATCTAATGAGATATGGAGCAGCAGACATGATACAGGCCATTACCAAAGGACACAGGAAGATGGCAGTATAAACATTTCTGCACACGACTCACTGTAACACCCCCAAAGAACAGAGGAAGGAATTTGGCAGGTACTTCTGAAATTCATTGGATTAGACTTGAGTTAGAGAAACAAAATTTTATTAGGTTAGTGTGCCTTGGGGAAACACAAACAACAAATTTCCTTCTATACTGCTATTTTTCTATTTCTGAGTCTAAATAAGAGCTAAAAATATTATCAGATATTAAAGGTAAAGAATTAAAGATACTGACTCTTTTCACTTACTACCAGCAAATCTGTTCATTGTGTTGCTTCATTTTTCCAAGCCAAGAGTCTGACAATTTTTTATTCATGTTCCATAATTATATTGCCATTAGGACTATTTTTGAAGTAAGAAATTAATCTTATCTTTTCTATTTATATTGTCTTCAAGACTATGCAAAGAAATTACACTCATTAATTCATTCCATAACTACTTTTGAATTAAGTACCACATTAAGGTGATTGAAAAAACAGTTTGTGCTGAAGAAGAATGAGAATGATGAACACCAGATTCAGGTTAGGGGTTACCCATGAAAAGAAGGAAAGGGAATGAATGGTACCTAGAAGGGGGGAACCAAGACACACACACATACAACATATTGTGTAAAAATAGTTCACATAAGTTAACAGAAATAAGTAGAAGCTTTAGACTTTCCTTGTCTCACCCTTTAGGCGCTCCCCCTGACCTGTGCTTCATTTGGGGCATGGTGTGATGATGCTACAGGCTTGAACTTAAATGATTGAGAAATTAAAGAGCAGGAAATCAATTAGAGAGATATGTAAGTTATGACTGAATGTGGAATAGGAAAGAGTAGGAGTATTTGTATGATTTGAGGTTTTCTGGGGAAAGTGTTTGTTCTCCTATTCTGGAGACCCAGAACCACACTTTAGGGCAGTCTTTAAATTCCATATGGTGGTTAGCTCAGTTTTTCAGCTCCCATTTAAGGATGTAAAATCAAAGAATCATTCAATCATTATGCATTTCAGTAAAGCTCTGTAGGCGCCCAAAGGGGGAAGGGTTTTCAAGAACAGCTATAAAGGATGCATGGACAACACCAAGGGGATGGGACCATGGGAGGGAGGTGGGGATGGCTGGGGTGGGAGGAAGTGGGGGTGGGGATGCAGACAACTGTACTGAACAATAAAAAAAAGCATTTATGAGCCAAAATTCTGTATTTGTCAGACAGCTAAATAAGACATAGTCAAAGAGTAGATTGGTATTATAATATAATGATAATAGCTAACACTTATTGAGACCTTTGCTAAAGCCTGTGCTAAACACTTTGCCTGCACAACCTCATTAAATCCTAACAACAGTTCTTTATGAGGGAGGTACCATTATTATTTCCAATGTATAGATGAAGAAGCCAAAGTTTCCAGAGCACATTGTCCAAGTTAACTGGAGCTGGAACCAAGATCAGAACCCAGGATCCACTGATTATAAAATCCATACTCCTTACCACTAGGGCAAAAACTCATGGAAAACTTTCTGTGGGAATCAAGAAGAAATTACCAGCTTTAGCTAGAGGATTCAATACAGATTTCATAGAAAAAGAAATAACTGTGAATGGATGTCATGGATCCTGTCCTACAGAATCCGTATGCTGTGTCCGATGTGTAAATAAATGCACATGTGAAATCTGGGGGAAGAGAATACAGGGACTACGTGACCCCCCTCTGAGTTAGAGAGAGGGCCCTGACCCCTGCCTAAACAGGCTTTTATTGTTTTTCTGGGTACATTACGGTCTTCATTTACTACACATAGGTTCACATTAGATGATAGACAACAAAGGAAGGCACATCAAAGGAGAATTTTGCAAATGTAAAGGCAAAAGGTACTGGGTTGTACTTGAAAGGTTTATCGCCGGCCCTCAGAAGCCAGATATGCATCAGTGTTTCTTCTTTTAATCCAGGGTGAGGGAGTTTCAGTAAAGCAAGTCTTATCTCTAGGAAAAATGTAGGCTCGATTTACCCATGGGAAAACCTCTCCATGCATGTGGGGCCCGCTTGCCAACTCACTCTCCTCTGGGGTTTTTTTAAACAGGGAAGTCTGGGCTACATTTCCCATAGTGCGTGGAATGGTTCTCTATAAACAGTCCTCCACGGAAATGATTTGGATGATTCAGCAGGCCACGACTATGGGCAACTGGTGATTGGTAGCTTCATCATGACAATGCACCCACTCATGCATCACGTCTCATGCAAAGTTTTTCAGTGAAACATCAAATCACCCAGGCGACTCAGCCCCTCTACAGCCCAGATTTGGTGCCCTGTGACTTCTGGCTTTTCCTAAAACTAAAATCACCTTTGAGACTTCTGGCCAAGATGGAGGCATAGGTGGACATACTATGCCTCCTCACACAACCAAAAAAGGAATAACAATTTTAAAAGCAAAATAAACAACCAGAACAGATAGAGAATCGAACTGAGTGGAAGTCCAACAGCCAAGAAGTTAGAGAGGACCCGTTCATCCAGACCAGTAAGCGGGGTGGAGCTGGACGGAGACCGTGCACCGTGAAATGGCAGTTTGCCCGGAGAGGCTCACGGCGGGCATGCCTGACCAAAAAGCAGCCCAAAGAGCGGCCGGTGCACCCAGAGAAGCCAGCAGGAAACAGCAGGGCTGAGACTGGTGGTCTGGGCGGTCCCTTACTGTGTGTGCAGATAAACCAGGAGAAGGAGCTGGGGAGCAGAGCAGAGAACACCTGTGGGGATTGAGGCAACAGCAGAGGCAGCTCCCAACCACACAGGAGAGCGCATTGGGAGAGACTTGACTGGGAGCCGGATGCCATTCTTTCCTCCCAGGCCACGCCCTCTCAGACAGCATCAAAACAGGTTACCCCACCCTGGTGAACACCTAAGGCTCTCTCCCTTAAAGTAACAGGTGGGCCAAGGGAGAAAAAAATGGCCCCAATGAAAGAACAGATCAAAGCTCCAGAAAAATTACAACTAAGGGACGAAGAGCTAGCCACCCTATCAGATGCACAGTTTGAAACACTGGTAATCAGGATGCTCACAAAATTGGAAGAAAGTTGGTCACAATTAGATGAACAAATGAAGGATACGCTAAAGGAAATGAGGGGAAATGAGCAGGGAACCAATAGGGAAGAGAAGGAAACTGGCACTCAAATCAATGGTGTGGACCAGAAGGAAGAAACAAGAATTCAAAAAAATGAGGAGAGGCTTAGAAACCTCCTTGACATCTGTAAACATCCCAACATCTGGGTCATAGGGATGCCAGAAGGGGAAGAGGAAGACCAAGGGATTAAAAACTTATTTGAACAAATAATGGAGAACTTCCCCAATCTGGCAAAGGAAATAGACTTTTAAGAAGTCCAGGAAGCTCAGAGAGTCCCAAAGAAGTTGAATCCAAAGAGGAACACACCAAGACACATCACAATTACATTACCCAAAATTAAAAATAAGGAGAGAATCTTACAAGCAGCAAGAGAAAAGGAGACAGTTACCTACAAAGGTATTCCCATAAAACTGTCAGCTGATTTCTCAAAAGAGACCTTTCAGGCAAGAAGGGACTGGAAAGAAGTATTCCAAGTCATGAAAGGCAAGGACCTACATCCAAGAGTACTCTATCCAGCTAAACTTTCATTTAGAATGGAAGGACAGATAACGTGCTTCTCAGATAAGGTCAAGTTCAAGGAGTTCATCATCACCCAGCCTTTATTATATGAAATGTTAAAGGGATTTATATAAGGCATGGAGGGGTATCAACAGGGGAGTGGGAGGGGAAGAGAAGAGGAAAAAGTACAGAGAAAAAGTAGCATAAATGGTAGGTAGAAAACAGACAGGGGGAGGTTAAGAATAGTATAGGAAATGCAAAAGCCACAGAACTTATGTGTATGGCCCATGGACAAAAACTAAAGGGCGGGGAATGGGGGGCTGGAGGGGAATAAAGGGGGGAAAATGGGACAACTGTAATAGCATAATCAATAAAATATATTAAAAATAAATTAAAAAAATAAAAATAAAATCACCTTTGAAAGGGAAGAGATTTCATACCATCAATGAGATTCAGGAAAATATGATGGAGCAGCTGATGGCGATTGGGAAAACTATGTGAGGTCCCAGCGTTCCTACTCTGAAGGGGACTGAAGCATTATTGTCCTGTATACAATGTTTCTTGTATCTTCTTCATTAAATGTCTCTATTTTTCATAGTGCATGGCTGGATACCTTCTGGACAGGTATGTAAAGCAAGTTGATAATGACTATAAAAGCCACAATTAAAGGACCATGAGAAGTTATGAAAGGGAATGGCAACTCTTTCCTAAGGAAACTGAGAAGGTTTCTTAGAGGGAGGGAGTGGTCAAATTCTAACTTGGAAATTTAAAAATAAATATGTAAAGGTTCCAAATTGTACACTTTGCATTTTTTCACATTATCTTTAAGATTTTAATTCCTAATGCAACAAAGTGAATAAATAACATCTCAAAATACTAAACTATGTCAAAATAGATCTATAAATATTAACTAATTATGATGGGCCTATAAT
>PVJI01006125.1:0-89639 GCA_004026765.1 Micronycteris hirsuta
CTTTTAGTGCTCTAGTATTCCCCTCCCTCTGTTTAAGGCCTGCCATGTCCTCCTCTCCATAGTCCTCGACTTTCAAAACAGCCTATTTGCTCAAACAGGAAAAAAAAAAGTCTTGTCATTGCAAAACAACTTTTCACAAACAGCCATGTTTGCGCATTTTGAATCTTTTGTATGACTTAAAGTATCGTTAAGTTTCCTCTAAAGACTTCACGGTAATACAGAAAAGATTCTTCAAGGCTGGGTGGTCTTGACTATTAGGTACAGTACTTTGTCAAAGACAACTTTGCGTGCGCTCAGTAATATTTAATGGCTACATCATCCTCACCCAGGGGTAAGACAGAACTAGAGCATAATGAATTTTATTCTCATCTGAGAGGCTATCTAGTAACGACTCCAGGGTTCAATGCCCCCAAGTGGCCCACAGGTGATCTACTCTACTTGGGCCATGGGCATTAGTCAAAGGGGCGCTGGGTACCAGGGTCCCGCGGACACCCTCCCAGGGCCTAGCGGGCACCAAACCAAATCCTTGATGACGCGATGGGCGAGCCCTAATTCTCACCGACTCAGCTACAACCACGCACCAGCTGAGCCCGAAGGCGGCCCTGCTTCGCCTGGCCCGCAGCTCCTCCCCAGGAGTTTCCCGCATCGGGCCGGCTTCCGCGGGGCCCAGCGTCCTGCCCCCTCCAGTCTTGGTCGCAACTCAACAGAGCCCAGAGGAGGCACGGAGCGCAGCCGATGCCAGCCTGCAGCGGCTGGCCCAGGAAACCCGCCTCCACCTGCACGCGCGTGGAAGAACCCACAATTGGTGCACTATGGCCACCCCCAGCATGCCCGAGCCTTCCAACCACCTTTCAGCCCCTCCCCAGGCGCACGCCCCCGGCAGAGGCGGCTGGTGGGCAGTCTCGCGAGAGCGCACCACCGGGCGGTACCTCCTTCCTCTCAGCTGCCTTTCTCTCCGCCCCCAGACTGGTTGCGCGGCTTCCTCCGGAGGGCGGAGGCCTTAGACGTGGCGGGTCCGCGCTTGGACGCGCCGCTCGGCACTTGGCAGGCTAGCCTTCTGCGCCGTAGTCGAACCCCCAACCCCCTTCCTGGGCCCTTCCAAGTGACGTTGGGCTGCGGCCTGGCCGCGCCGGGAGCACCGCAAAGCTGGGCGAGCTGGCGCCTCACCTGCACCGCGGGGACGGGGCCGAAGGTGCGCACGCGCGCGGTGGGCCTGGGGGTGGTAGCTCTGGCGGCCCTGCGCTGCCGAGCCGGCGGGCTGGGTGCGCTCCCTCCTTCGCAGTGGCGTAATTTCCCAGCTGGTCTGCGTCCCCTTTCCGCCTGCGTTTGAGGCAGGTCGGGAGCATGGCTTCGGAAATGGAGTCGTCCCTGGAGGCGAGCTTCATGTCCAGCGGAGCGCTGTCGGGATCTTCAGTGTTTCTGCCTCCTGCTCGCTCCCGCATCTTCAAGATAATTGTGATCGGTGACTCCAATGTGGGCAAAACATGCCTGACCTACCGCTTCTGCGCCGGCCGCTTCCCTGACCGCACCGAGGCTACTATTGGGGTGGATTTCCGAGAACGAGCAGTGGAGATTGATGGGGAGCGCATCAAGGTGAGCGGATGGGGGACTCTCAGGGAGGAAGGACGCCCCGGAATGGCATGTGCCGCAACCCCACGGTGGGTGAAATGCTGGCCCCTTGCAAGGTGCGCGCTCCATCTTTTCTCATTCTGATGCAGAGATTACAGTTGGAGACCTGAAGGATTTGTATGTAGGAAAGTTCTAAGGCAGCCCCTCTCCGACTTAATGTCATGCTAATCACCTGGGGATCTTGTGTTTTTGAAAGGCAAATTCTGACTCGGGAAGATGCTGCTAGCCCCTGGACCCCGCTTTGCGTGGCAGGAGTGTGGGGGGCATCCACGGACTCACTGTCAGTGTCTCGTGTGCTGGGAGTCATCGAAGTAGGAGCAAAGGAATTTCTCAAGAATGGAAAATCCATGTAATAAATATTACTTAATAAACAGTCACCCGAGCACTGCCTGAGATACGGGGGCAGTGAAGCCCTGTTGCCTTTGAGGAAAGACCTTGCTTTTGTTACAGTAGTTTCTGTATGACAGGGAGTAGTTTAGAAAAACCTGTTTTCCTGCAGAAACATCCTGTACATGATAGTTCCTGTTTGGGTGCCAGGAAAACATTCCACCTTCTCCCAAGTCTTCTTTAATTCTTATCCGTGGCTCCTGAGGCCAGGGACACACACAGAGTGTAGCAGGCAGTAAAGCCAAGGCCAAGACTGGGGTTCTGAAGAGTTGGCGGGGGCGGCACTGGAGAGTGAAGGTTTGTGACAAGGGCCAAGGCTTCTGATGGGGTGACCCTGAGACACACTTCACTCTAAGGCACCACCAACTCCTCTAAAACCTCCATCTAGTGCCCGCCTTACAACATACAGACTCCAGTTTTGTTGGAACCTATAGAAGGTTTGTTGTTGAATTTTCACTCTTAATTTTTCATTGTCCCATTCTAGTTGTTGTCGTTTGGGTGCACTGGGTTAGGGAGTTAAAAGCGATTTGTGCCCTGGCTGGATGGGCCCTGTTGGAGCATCATCTTACACATCAAAAGGTTGAGGGTTCAATTCCCAGTTGGGGCACGTACCTAGGTTATGTGTTCAATTTACGGTCGGGGTGGTTACGGAAGGCAACCAGTGTTTGGTGTTTCTCTCTCTCTCTTTCTCTCCCTCTCTTCCTCTCTGTCTCCCCCCCTTCCTTCCTCTCTCTCTAAAATCACATGTCCTGGGGTTGAAGATTCAAAAAGAAAAAGAAGAGCAATTTTTATCCATCACAGAGGAAAAGATAGAATAAGAAGGAGCTAAATATTTTTTTGTCAGAATTAGGTTAGACCTAGGAACCTGTGGGTGAATTAAATAAGGGGGCTTCTGAAGTTGGAGAGGGAGTTTAGTTTGGAAGAAGCAGGAGTTCTGGGAGAAAGTGCTTGGGCTTTGGAGTCCGACTGAGCTGGCCCAAAACTCAGCCTGTGAAACTCAGCCTGTGATCAGCTGTGTGTCCTAAACAGGGCAGCCAAGTTTGCCTGAGACTGTTGCTGTTTTGAAACTGAAGTCCCAAGTTCCTAGAACTCTCTCAGAGTCAGGTAATCAGGGGTGGTTGGTTGCCCTCGTCCTCAGGCAAGTTCCTTAATCTGTCAGAGTCTGTTGTCTCCCCTGAAACACTGGGGTGCTGGTACCGTGTCAGGCCGCTGGGAGGGTTAGACAAGGACACGTATGGATCGCCAGGTTCACAGTTGGTGATGTTCAGAAGAGTCATCTTCTTTTCGGGTCTGGTGTCTTCACTTCATTATTCCTCTTTTTTTCCTGTTTTGTTTTGTTTTTTTCCCCATTTTCAGATCCAGCTCTGGGACACCGCGGGGCAAGAACGGTTCAGAAAGAGCATGGTGCAGCACTACTACAGAAACGTGCATGCCGTGGTCTTCGTGTATGACATGACCAACATGGCGAGTTTCCATAGCTTGCCGTCTTGGATAGAAGAATGCAGACAGCACTTGCTGGCGAATGACATACCACGGATTCTCGTTGGAAATAAATGTGACCTAAGAAGTGCCATCCAGGTACCTACAGACTTGGCACAAAAATTTGCTGACACGCACAGTATGCCTTTGTTCGAAACCTCTGCTAAAAACCCCAATGACAACGACCATGTGGAAGCCATATTTATGACCCTGGCTCATAAGCTGAAGAGCCACAAACCACTGATGCTCACTCAGCCCCCGGGAGACGGAGTTACCCTGAAGCCTGAACCGAAGCCTGCAGTGACGTGCTGGTGCTGAATGGCAGTTTTTATTCCACTGTGTGATTCTGACTAGAGAAATGAGTTTGAAGTATGACCGTGATCGTCGTTAAGATTTAATCTCAAATGCGGTGGATCATCCTGACGCTCTGCTGTTTATGGTCTCCATGCTCACTCTGTCTTTACGTAATCAAGGGTGTCACTGTGACAGCAGGAGAAAAAATTCGGTTGTCAGGTGAGGTTGAAAATGGAGCAAAGGGAGGACGGTCAGAGCATCTTTCCATTAGAGCCAGTGAAGGAGGCTTCCAGCAAGAGCCTGCTGGGGTTTCGAGAGTCAGCGACTGTTCAGTCCTGTGTTCCGTGATTGAGAAAAATGCCGAGGGTTTTAGTACACACGTAATGGTATGTCCTTTGAATGGGAGGCTTCTCAATAGGGTAAAAACTTGGATGGCCTCTCCCTGTAGTTCTTTCTTTGTGTTTTTAATGGATTTGTGTTGTTATTGGAACATTTTAGAGCCAAGGCTTTAGTTCCGGTGGGAGGAGAAGGCATAGGATGTTTTCTGAGTCTCGGTCTATAAAGAATGACTTTCCCAGCAGTTCTTGGTATTTCACTCAATATTTCTAATCAGTATCAATGAGTTCTACAGAAGTGATTGTTATTTTTAAAAGTGATTTGAATTGTTTTCTTACTAAGTTCTATTAAAATATGCAAAAATAAGTGAAATTTTAGCGCAAATGAAGTGACATAATAAGGTGCTTTATATTTTATTATGGTATCTTTAAACAGTAAAAAACAAATGGAAAGCCTGCGAGGAGTTGTAACTTGGGGGAAGGAGGTAAACATGGTTCCCGGCTATCACAGGAGACTTAGCTTTCAGTGATTTCAAGATGTGTATCTGGCACAGTGTCTCTCCCCCACCCCAATCAACTTCATGACTAAAGGCTGAACTAACAGATCGTCTTCCATTTGGATGGTAGCTCTGAGGATATACCCTTAATTGCTCTGAGTGTACGTATATTTCTGTAACAGTATGTGTTACAGGACATCAGTTCTTAAAAGCTTTGAATTTTATGGCCACAATATGCTCTTCCTACTCAGTATGAAAAACAAGTTAGATATTAAAAAAATCTTGTCTATCCTTCACTGGCAGAAAGAATATTTGAACCAGTTTTTTTACCCCTAGATATTTTTACTTTGAATTTAAGACTTTGCACATAGAAAATAGAAAGCTTGCATAGGAAACTGTTCGTGAATGGAATGTAAGCCATGAACTTCAGCTGAAGTGTGCACATTGGTGAGTTCTGATAGGCTGCTGTCCTCGGTCGTTTTGGAGGAGATGAAGCCAAAAGATGATTGTACTTAGAATATTTTAAGAATGTAGGAAACCAGTTAAATATGTGTCTCATTTAGTTTAGGATTTTTGTTTTATCATCATGGTGGTCCTAACTGGATAATTTAATTATGGAAATGAGATAATTCTGTTAAATGAACTAACTAAAAGTAATAATCAGAAAATAATTGTTCAGTTTTTAATATTAGAGCTTAAGGAAAACGAATTGGCTTTGTTTGTGTTCAGAGATTAGTCCATTTTTGTTAGAATTAAAAATGATTTGACTTTATCTAAATTCATGGTAATTTGTAACTTTATAGTGGAACAGTGACAACTGTCGTAATTGTGTTGGGCATAATAGCTTTTTAAAGAAGGGAATCTATTTGTTGCTTTTGAAAACATTTTTTAGAGCGGGGGAGGGAAGAAAGTTTACAGACTTTCCAAGCACATTTATGTTTTTCAGTGCTGTTATTAATGGTTTTTAAAAAAAGGGAATTTGTTTCTTTTTGTAAGAACTTAGTAGTAACTATTCTTTACAATTCTGTGAAAGGACTTATTTTTTTCACTTTAATATTTATTAATTTAAAAATATTTGTATCATTTGTAATGATTTATTTTAATTTTTTCTATGTATTATTTTTTAAAAGAATATACTTATTAGTTGAATGGGGATAAAGCTTTTAGATATTTTCTAAAATATTTATAAAATACTTCATTGACTGTTGAGAAATCACTTCCAGAGTGGTGGCTATCAAACAACTATTAATTTTTTAAGCACAAATCACACATTTGGTAACTCCTGTGTGGATTTATTTTAACCGTGTCCTTCAACTGAAAACATCAGACCTGTTTTGGAGAAGTATTTGTTTGAGGACACCAGAGGAAGCGGAACCAGAATCTAACGTAGTTAGCTCTTCATGACGGCGCTTTATTGACAATAGACTGCTGTTTCCTCATGAAACCTGAACTAAATCATGTTGTGGAATAACGTCGCTGTAACATTGCCCTCATGAAGTTCAATAAACCAGCTTTGCCAAAAAAGAAGTTGTGTTTCCCTTGGTGCCGCCTGGCTGGCTCCCTGGTTACCTCATGGCTAAGAAAGACTGACCAGCGGGAGGGCGTGCTGCGTATACATTTTTCTTTCGAAAAGCGGCACATTATTCACCACTTCTGTCATGATGGGTGTCTGGAATATATATTTCATACTCGGGAATATGCTACTTTAAGAGTTAGTTTTAGAAAAACTGTCTTGTCCTGGTAGGTGTTTGGACATGCTTCCACCTGATGGGCTTTGTTTCTAAAGTCTGTGTCACCTCTACCTCTAAAAATGCTTCTATCTGAGCATTTCAAAAGTTAAATTTTCCATTCTGTTTAAAAATTTTCCAAACTAAGACTTGTGCTAGAGTTTGGATCCATTTATGGAAATGTATGTGTAGCTTTGTGTAAAACCTTCCAGTAAAAATGTGGTGGGTGGGACCGAAAACTTGGCTTTCAGGTTCAATAAGCCTGGTTGACGATGTTCTGTTTGCACCCAAGGATCTTTGTGAGGTCTTTTTTTCCCTCTTGACTTTGCCAGTCATTAAATATAAGTATCAGTATACACTGGGTTTAGCCCTGGCTGGTGTAGCTCAGTGTGGATTGAGTGCTGGACTACAAAGCAAAGGATCGTTGGTTCAATTCCCAGTCAGGGCACATGTCTGGGTTGCAGGCCCGGTCCCCAGTAGGTGAGGTGAGGCATGAGAGGTGACCACACATTGGTATTTCTCTGCCTCTCTTCCTCCCTTCCCCTCTTTCTAAAAATAAATAAATAAACTCCTATAAAAAAATACACTGGGTTTAGAAACATGAAGTGTAAAATGAAGATTTTCAGAATAAGGAAGCATATTAAATCCCACCAGTTTCATTCCATTCCTCCCTAGAATATTCCTGGGGGGGGGGGGACTGTTTTCATTAACTCTTCTTCCAGGAGCCTTGATTACATATAGTCTTCACATCTTCACAGTCAGCATCTATACTTGATGTCATTTGTCCCCTCCACAATCTCCCTTTTCCCCAAAGTGTCTGCCATTTGACAATCACTCATATCTGTAAGTGATTCCTCTTGATTCTTCAGCAATTTGGCTCCAAGAGGTTTGAAGAGGAAAAGCATTCCCGATGTGGTGGCTGAGTCATGCTTCATGAAATGAGCAATTCGGGCCCAGCACGGTGAACAGCAATAGTGCATTCAGAACTGCTGAGAACATGTGTCTTCTGGGAGTTTTGTTATAGGAAAGTGAAAATGAAGTCACTCTGCTTTTAACTCCTTGGCGAAGCTTAAAAAAACAAAGCAGCAATTCTTTAAAAAGGTAGTGAGCTTAAAACACTGAAGTTATCATCTTTTTTTTTTTTGATTCATGATGGCCAGCCAGGTCCATCCAGTTCTACCAATGAAATCTTGCCAAGACCTCTACAATCCATGTTACCTTGCTCCCAGACTCAGTTTCTCCATCTGCAGAATTGGGTCAGTAATAATACCTGTCCCCTTTTATGTCTTCAGACAATTATTGGGTTGACTTAAACTGATGAAATAAGTTTAAGAAGTATGAATAGGACTTTGTTCTTCAATTGACAAGTTGTTTCTAATACGGACTTCTTCACTATTGTATTTTTGTCGTATGGGGGCCATCAGCTCTAAATCTCCTACAGCCAGAATCTATTTTGGTTTTATGAATTGAATTCAAATTAGATGCTCATGATTTCAGATATATCCTCCACAGCAGAAACAAAACAAAACAAAAAGCTACCAAGCTTCCAAATTGTGTGCCCCAGCCTTGGCTGGTGTAGCTCAGTGGACTGAGCAGGCTGGTGTAGCTCAGTGGATTGAGCACTGGCCTGAGAACCAAAGGGTCGCCTGTTCAATTTCCAGTCAGGGCACTTGCCTGGGTTGCAGGCTGGGTCCCCTGTGGGGGCCATGTGAGAGGCAACCACACATTGATATCTCTCCCTTTTTTTCTCCTTTCCTTTCCCTCTAAAAATAAATAAATAAAAACCTTAAAAAAAATTGTGTGCCCCCATCTGGAGTTTCTGACCAGTGCAGACGCTTGCTCAGATGACATCTCATTACTACTGTCCTGAAGCCTAAAGCCTCAGAGGTGACCCTCTGACTCTGGGCTGCAGAGGCAGGAAGCTTGTCTACTAGAAACAGCTTTTAGGTCTCACCCTTTCTTCCCCTCTGAGCCTCAGGACCCCTCCCTTCAGCCCAGGTGTTGGATCTTGGGCAATAGCAGCTGCCCTAGGGAGGCAGAGAGGCAGAGGTTTGGGGCTTGAGATCCATTTCTATTTCGGAGGCCTTCTCCCATCTCCTCCCCCTAACAGCTAGCTCTCTGTCTGGTAGGCAGCTCTGCCCCATGTCTAGGACCAAGGTGCTTTCTGAAGATGTGTGAAAATTTGGGGGACCTGAGGGGAAAAAAAGGTTGACTTCAAAATATGAAAACAAAACAGATTAAGAAACAAAGCCTCAGGGGAACCCCCAACCCCCGGTAGGGAGGGGCAAGGATGCCCGAGGGTTGGCCCCTTTCATTGTTCTGGGCCCTCAGGAAGGCTGCTGATCCCAGGCACCCGCGTCCTGGTGTGTCTACTGGTGAAGCATTCTTCCTTCAGTGCTCTGTGTTCAATGTCCTGTGTACCTGAGCAATCATCCGGGCTGAAGACCAGACTTCAGAATGGAAAAAAAGCCTTGTAAAACCGAGAAGAAAAAATAAAATACTGTCTTCTGTTATACTAGGAAATACTGTGTTGTTTCACCAAACAGAACGGTAAGAGCATGCACCCCAGGGGGTGCAGAGGACAGTAGATTCTGTGTTTGCGTGCATGCATGCGGAGGTGATGTTGCAGAAATTCGGCATTGCTGATGTTGGGTACGTGAGCTGGCCCTGGCTGGCAGCCAGACGCATGACTCACACACATGGAATCAGGTACCCGGAGTGTGCAGTCTACACAAGGAGAGGCGGTCGGTGGCACCCCCACCGTTCATGCACTTTCAGTGGGCTGTGACCATACGGGTTTACCCGTGCCTGGTGGGTGGGTTTGCTAGTAACATCATCTCAAATGGTAGCCTTTTTATCATTCTTTGTGACAAGACTAGACTCCAGGCCAGAATCCAGGCCTGGTCACAGGTACCGAAGAACCAGGTTGTGGATGGCGGGGCCAGGGAAGCAGACGAGGGCGCTTCCACGGTCACACATGCAACATTTAAGGCTCCCTCACGGCTTTTTCACGGTAGTGGTTAGTTTGCCGCTGAGCCAGGAGTTTCAAGGGAGACAATTACTCGGACAGAATTAGGACAGGTAAGGTTCACCTCTGTGACACTTGTGTTTAAACAGGTTGTCGTCAATAGCTCTTTTTTCTTTCACCTTTTATTGTAGAGACTTGGGCACGTAAACACACACGGTAACGAACCCCCACGTGGCTGCCTCCCAGCTTCACCCACTCACGGCCAGTGGGGTTTGTGTACATCCTCCTCCCCTCCCCCTCTTTCTGCACTGCATTTTGAAGAAAATTCCAAACAGCCCGGTTGTTTTTTAAAGATATTTTATCAAATTAAGTCCTGCTGGTTTGAGAGCCATTTTTTTCTTTCCCTGGTGACTTCAGGTGTCTCTACCCTGATCTGAACTCGGCTCCCAGAGAGCCATTTTTACTTTGTAGTCCCATCCGCCAGGTAGTTTCCCTGCCATCTCATTTGTGTTATGTTCAATGTCCTTGCTATTTACGTCGTCCATTGGAGAGGCTTTGGGTTGATTTTGCTAATTTTTCTGGATTCATGGGTGTATGTGGAGTCATGCCAATTACACAGCAAACTCCTCATCTTGCCATACGCCTCCTCAGGTCTAACTACAATGCTCTGAAAATGGGAAATGATTAATAGTATTTTTAAACAACTGAAAATGTAAAGTTTGCTTAGTAATTCAGATACACAGGCGGGCAGGTCATAAGAAAACGTCATTCCCTTGATGCCCAAAGGAAGACAATGACAGGTGATTGTATATTTTGTTTAATACTTGCATTGTTTCTATAGCGCAATTATAGCAATCTTTAAATTTACTTTTCATTACAAATATTTGTCAAGTTTTGTTTCAGAAACATTTTTCCTACTCTCTTGCACATGCACCCAGACACACTACAAAAACTCATTCATAACACAGTAAGGGCAAACGTTATTCATGTAAACATCTTTCATTAATTTCCCATAATTTAAAAAAATCATAGAATTATAGATATTGAATAAGGCTCATAGATTTAGTTCAAATTCCACAGAAGACCAGTCGAAGATGCTCGTTAACGGTGCTGGGGTTAACTTTTGGTTGCAATAAATGCTGAAAGCGTACCCCCGGCTTTCGATCCATAAACATACCTCACGACCTCATAAATGCATTTCACAATAAAAAGAGAATGTAGAAAACCCAGGAGGAAAAAGCTGTTGAAGTAGGGAGCTCAGAACCATGAACTTAATTTCTACTATGATAAGCAGGCATTACGTAGTCCCTGTATTTCCCAATACATGAATCAAGATTAATTATAGTAACCCAAAATGTAACCAAGTCAATATGTTAAGATACATTGGCAGGTGTGTACATATTGCTAGTATACACAGTGAAATTTGTCATAAAAGTGATCATTTCATTATATCCAGGACCAAAGCTGAAAAAGAAAACCCCCAATCAAGTTGAAAATCATTACAAAGGAATATTTTAGTAACCTAAGCATTGGGAGACTTGGGAGGTATGTCCTAGGGGTGTGATTGGTCTTGGGACTGAAGTCACAGACAGAGGAAGCGAGGACCAACGTTACCCGAGGGCGTCTCTCTCTGGTCGGAAGTTTGGTGCCTTCGTGCATAGTCTCCCAGAGCTGAGACAGGAAACGTACTGTGCTGAGAAATGGGCCCCTTGCCAGCTGCGCCCTCCTCCTTCCTCTCTGTGAGGTGGAGGTTAGGAAGCAGGGACTGCTGGCAAAACCGTGAAGTCCCACCCCGGGGTCTGAGCCCCAACTCCACTGAGGGCAGCCTCCCTGACATGTGTGACTAGGCAGTAAGGGTGGCGGTTGATGGCGGCCAGAAAACCCGGTTCTGAGGTTCACATGGCCACATCTGGCTTCTGATTCTGCTGCCCTGCAAAGAAATTGTGCTCTGGATAAATGCACCAGTGTCTCTAATGCCTTGAACCCACTCGCAGGCCCCCCCAAGGCCCCGAGTGATGTCACTAAAAGGTGGACACACCTCCACGAGCACCTAACTTACACCAGGAAGCGGCTGAGGCACTGGGGAAACCTACAAGCTCTCTCGGCACCACACGCAACAACACAGGGAAGTTGCCTTGGGTCAGAGTTATTTGTAGGCTTTCGATTTGTAAAAATCAAAATTCATCTGCATTATATCTCAATAGACTCAGGTAATTCTCACCAAAAATTTTGTAATTTGTTTAAACAGCACTGGAATAATTCAACTTCATTTAAATATATTCATTCTACCATGAAAATATTTCATACAAACATCTATTTACATACAAACACATTAAAATTTGTGAAAAGGGTTCCCACCTCTGTGGTTGTATGGCTTGAAATTGTTTCATTGCTTTGAATATGTACGCACACATTTGGCAAAATAAAACCATTAAAATTTAGAATTTTTAAAATAAAAAATGTGACACTGAGGCTCCAATTCCTGAAGGGAAGGATCAAAGAAAAAATACCAGTCTATCAGGGGACCTCGAGTAGATGTAGATTTAATATATTTTGTGAACCTTTGATCTGTGGTAAATAAACATCACAACGATCCGTCTTGCAACGTAGTTTTGCTTGTTTTCCTAAAACAAAAGGTGTCTGGATTCTAAATCACTATTCTTAAGACAGGAACTTGAGGCAACTGTTTTAAAACAAAGCAAAACAGGAAACTCTTCCTTCTTGGAAGATCTAACTGCATTTTGCAGTTGAGTGACTTAACATTTTTTATACTAAAGGAAAGTCACGAGAGTGCCGCATACCGTCTCACTGAGAAGACAACCCTTGACTTCACTGTTCACAGTTACTGTGATTTTATGTTACAATTGAATGTGGTGAACGAGTACCCGTGGCCTCCACCTTGGCCTTTTCAGGTTGTTGGTGATGAGGAAATACTTTTTCAAGTGTGAGGAACCTCCTGGGGCACAGTAAGTTTAACCACGGCCCAGGCAGGTTCAAAGAGGTCTTGAAAAATTAATTTCCTTCTTAGTCTCTCAGGTAGACCAGGGAGCAAGCTGGTTAAACCAAGAACAGGTCCTATAAAACTCAAGTGTTCCTCGCCGGTCGCCTTCTAATTTCATCTTTCCTTTGCATCGGAAATTCAACTCCTGCAGCTGTTTTTGTTAATCCGTCCAAAAGTCCATGTGGGGACATAACTCTGACGGATTAGTTCCTATTCCTAACTAACACAACAGACTGCTGCATCACAGAGAAGCTGCTAAGGGTATAGGGCTGGTCATGCAGGAGTTGGGCTGAGACCGCTCTGAGTAAATCCCTCAAGGCCTGTGGTGGCCTGCGCATCCCCAGGCGCCAGCCGGTTTGGGGGAGCACAAAAGTGGTTTCTTCATTCCCCACCACATGGAATCTTCCACATTTTTGTTGTGACCCACAGCGATGCAGAGAGTCGGCAGAAAAGTACATCCTGAGGCTTTCCCTTCCACTTTGGCTCAAACAGGAACAATCCCTTATTTACTTACCAGTTACTCTTTAGGGAACGTCCACCCCCTCGACTTCTTTTCCTACCTACGGATCAGTGAATCTCAAGCCCCCTCTGATTCAACCCCCTGACAAAGCCTTACATTTGTGAGTGAGTGAGTGTGTGTGTGTGTGTGTGTGTGTGTGTGTGTGTGGTGGGGGAGAGCAGGAGCCACCGAGCCAGATATGACACAGAGGAAACGGAGAGAGGGCTGCGCAGCCAGAGAGACAGACAGAGAGGGCCCAGGAGGCTCTCTGAGCTGGAGAGACCAGCAAGGCAGGACCTCAGAACGTGCAGGAGAGAGACAGAGAGGAAGAGGCCAGCTGGGGTGTGTTTCCTCTGATTTGTCTGAAGGTCAACACACTGCTGGATTTTAAACTCGTAGTGTTATCATCCAACATGCAATGGATTAGTTGGTTAATTACTACTTACAACTCTTTGATCCCTTTTATCAAAAAAAGAAAAAGAAAAGAACGAAAGAAAGAAAGAGAGAAAGAGAGAAAGATAGATTCCATCTGAATGGGGTAATTAGAATAACCCATTAGGACAGAAATTATACCCACTACAGTCCCAACCAGAGCTAGACAGGCCTCAGAAATGACATCTCTCAGAGTGTGGCTGCACCAGAGGCGTGACCTGGCTATCCAGTCCCCGACCTCCCTCCCGGACCTGACTCCACCTCTCAACCCACGGGGGTTCATTGAAACCACCTTTCTCTCACTAACAGTCTCTCACCTTGGGACCCATTTGACTCAAAGCACTAATCAGAATACATGCCCCAAGACTGCCCATCTGTCACAGTTTATAGGACGGTCTCTTTCTACAGAATAGAAGCGATCCTATCCTGGTGGCTTTTCATCTGAAAACTCGCTAGTCTTTTGTGGGAGATCTTTCCGGCAGCCCTGACAACCTCTCATACATGAACCTTCAGCTTATCTCCCTGGAGCCAGGCCACCTCACTGCTCTGGCCCTGCTGGGGAGGGGAGCTCCCGCAAGCCTGGCCTTGCCAAAAAAGGGAAGAGGGGCTTCTGCCACTGTCTTGAGGGCTGAAACCTGTGCCCAGGGGCTGCCCGAACTAAAGGCTGTGAGTAGCCCCGTGTCGAGCACTTTTAAGAGCAATGTGAAACGGATAATGTCAGAACTATCAAACTTCTACTTGCCCTTTTCTTAACTCATCCCCCTCCCAGTAAGCCTTCTCTACTCAGCCAGAGCTCTTTATGGGCCACAGCTTGGAAGGCTTTAGCTTTCAGGACCAAACTGGCTCAGGTGACACGTGCCTACAGGTCAGAGTCGCTGCTACTCGCCAGACCTCCCGGCTGCCTCTCCATGGCATCGAGAGTGGACACAGCTGTGGCATGTGGTGAGGGCGCTTTCAAAACCCCCAAACTCTCCGAATTCATTCAGAGCAATCCCAGGTATGTTACATCCCTAATCAGCTAAACTAAAAACAGGGATTTTCCTCCTTATTTCTGCAGCTGTGATTACACATGGCTTGCAAAAAGGCTGAAATGCTATTGATATTGTTGCTTTTTAAACTATACAGGTGTTATTCTTAATTCACAATGCAGAAAGCAGATAAGTACTTGGAAATGACACGGAGGAAGAGTTTTAGCGTTCAGGTTTGATTTGTACCTAGTAACCAGGATGTCTCTCATAATAGTAGCGACTGAAAAAAAACACACAACTTGTGAATTCTGTGTGAGAATTCGAGTTTGCTCTTTGACCTTGGAACCCGATGCACTGTGCCACAAGCCAGGCTGCTCCATGTTATGTACATTTGATGTGTGTGCACAAAGGAAAGGATTACTAGCACTATTGAAGATATTGCAAAGTTGCCACAGTTACTGCTTAGAAATACTAATTTCCCTCTTTTCTTTCTTAAAATATATATTACAACTCTTCCATAACTTAATGCAAACAAAGTAAACTCTTTCTTCTCACATCTTAACGCAAAGATATCTTTGTTTGCATGCGAGAATAATAATGCTATAATAACACCCGGGCTCTAGGAGCCGGGTCTTTATATTAGGACATAATAAGAAAACAATGATACAGAGAGAGCCAGGAGACCTACGTACTGGCGCTAACACAAACTCCACTTGGAAGTTTTCTCTTGTAGAAGGTGTCTAAGATAGAGAACAGGACTGAGGGGTGAAATGACTCAAAAAGTGGGCTTCTGTTTGCTAGGGAAAAAAAACAAAGCCATTCTATTGCAAGATACAGATCAAAGGTTAAAAGGCAAATTATACTACATTTAGAGAATAAAAATGTAGTAATTCTCTAGCCTCCACACGGCCCACCTGCAGGTGTGATGACAACACACTTCGCGTTGGCCGTAGGAAAAAACATCATGGAAAAACCACTGACTAAAAATGACTGAAAACCCCCCTTTCCCTTTTTCAGTCTGATCGTTTGGCATCTCTGAACGGGGTCCAGGCTTAGACGTGAACCACCCGAGACCGTCCTGCTGTGCCAAGTGCTCGGCAATCCCTCTCAGTTGGGCGCTGCTGCGAGGCTAGCTAATTGAAATGTGGTATGAGCAATAGAGTCAAACCTAGTTAGTATGCGAGAGTCCCGAACGCGGAGCGAGAGGATGTGATGTCACAGCACGAGCAGTCCCTGGTTGTCCCGTAGTTGGATAAACGTAGTGCATAGATCCGAATTTCTATTCCAGGTCTCCGAAGCCCAGAGCCAGGCCTTTCACTTCTGCTGGGTGGCCTGGAAGGCCTTCAGCTCCACCTGGTACCACTCGGGGGCTTCGGGCCCACTCTTCCCCGGGGGGCTGTGGTCATAGCCATAGGCCACGGTGAGCTCCTCGTCGGCCTCCACAGCTCGGAGTGTGCGGATGCATTTGATGGACCCAAAACGAGGGTGGACAAACCTAGGCATCAAGATGTACACAGTCATTCCCAGGCAGGTTAAAAGCAAAGGCTGGGGTGTGGGGAGCTGATAGAGGAGTCAACCCCCGCCCCCATGCTCTCCCCTGACACCATGGTCCTCGGGGTGTGGTCCCCACGTCAGCTTCACCCTGGAGGTGCTAACGGGGGCTCGTCTCCCCACCCAGACCTACTTAGATTGGCACCTACATTTTGATGACACCCCCAGGTAGTCACGCCACATTAAAGTTTCAAAAGCATTACTCTGTCTTCCTTTTCCAGCACATTTGGCACACTTTATTTATAAACCAACAATCATGGTCAAAAAATCTGTCCTTAATGAGAAATCGAATCCCGTGCAGCCTGCCCGCATTTCAGCTCATCGGATGACCTGGCTGAGCCTGGATGGCGTGGGTCGGGAAAGGGGAGCCTGCAGCAGGGCACTCTGGAGCTGTAAGAAGGAGCCCTGTGGACTTCCCAGAGCAAAAAACTCTGTATTCTGCCCTATGCAGATAGAGGAGGGCATATTCTTTTCTAGCAAAAATGTAGATGAAGATTTCTGTCCAAGAGGGAAGTCCAGGCCTCCTGCCGACCTGCTTTAACGCTTCCCTGTGGAGTCTCCTGTAACGGAAGCGGCCCCTCTCCCATCCCGAGGCCTCTTGGAGGCAGAGGCCGGCTCTCGCTCTATCGCGCTCCTCTGCCCAAGGCTCCCAAGCCAGCCACCTCCCTCCCGGTTCGCCTCAGGAGGACAGGAAATACGTGGACTCCCCCAGCAGCTGCTGAAACCCAAAAGGGGCGTATGTGAGGTGTGGCCAAAAAGAAATAAGCTTGTTTTATATGCAAGGAGAAGGTCCCAGACCTGAAGTTGGCTTGGCACATGGGGCATGACAGTGAGTCCTCGGCTGGTTCCCTATCAGTGGTGGGAAAGTAGTAATGGGTCTGTGGCTCAGGGGCATCTTTTGTGTGGGGTTAAAAGGAACAATTCGAGGGGATGCTGTGGCCACTCTAACCAGGGGTCATATGAGGGTGGCCACGGCACCTTGAGTTGGGGTTGGGCAGCTTGAATGCAGGTCCTGGTTGCACAGGTGACGACCGCCTCCTCTTGGAAAGCTCAGCTCATGTCTCTGAATTCCACTTTCCTTATCACCAAATGGTAACACTTGTGAGTCTCATCTGATATGAGTGGTTGTCGCGGCAAAATAGGGCCACATGCACCTCACAGAGTGCCTGACACAAAGTGAGGACTCAACCGATACTAGTTACTACTGTGAGAGTGTGCACATGTGAGAGAGTGAGCATGTGTGTGAGCGTGCACATGGGAGTTGCGTGCAGGTGCACAGAATTCCCAGGTTGCGCTCCATCACAGAACAGATCCCAGGACCGGGGATTCAGGAATTCCTTATTAAAATCACAACTCTTTCTCTCGAATGAAAATATTTCATTAAAACAAATACTCCTGAAATGGAGCTCTAGTTAATCTTCTGGGACACCGAAAAAATCCTGTGAGAAGTCTATGACTTTGCTTCATTTTCTTGCACCTTATTGTTATTTTAAGAGAGTGGAAAATGGACAGACTGAAAAGAAAAAGCTCGACTTCAGGTGCTGGTTCTTCAAGGTGGTACTAAAACGTAAAGGTCAAGAACGCGCACGCCTTTCCTGTCTGCGATCTGGGACCGTAACGGGAGCCGCAGGAGAGGTGCCCGCGGAGGTGCTGGGAGGACTGCAGGCCATCCTGCAGGGGAGGCCGCAGCAGCCAGCGCCCCCCAGTAAGTGCTCGGGGAATGTTAGCGGCACATTGCGGCGGCCCTTCTCCCCACGTTACCTGTGCTCACAGCTGGGAAAGTGGTGCGTGACTGTCCATTTACATTTGTCCCAGGCTGCCGTGAAAAGGGCTTACAGAGGCATCGTTTTGTTGATGTGGAGTGTGCGTCTCAGTGATTTTAGAAACAAATGAACGCCGTGAATCGGTGCCTGAATTTTATATTTGATTGTTCTTCACAGAGTCTCCCCACTGCCCAAATAACTAATTGGTTACATTGGGCTTGAAAACACCACCCTGAAGAGTACAGGGATTTGATTTTGCACAAATGGCTCCTTCTCTCGTCTCCTGTTCCTGCTTTTTTTTTTTTTTGGTGAGAGAAATCATGTTCTTGCAGGGAAATCACAGAGCCGATTTAAGACAGCCATTGAAATAGCTTTTATTATCACTTGTTACCACTGCTTGAAAGGGTTGTTGTTAGGCTGCGTGCCGCTGGGAATGATGCTTCAGCCTAATTCGCATTGGCCATTGAAGCCTGGGAGTTAACAAGAGTGTCAGTTTCATTTCACGACACACGTCCTTTGCCATGTCTCCCTGCCCTTTAAACAGAAGTTGGAGCTCCAGTGCTTGTTGCCGACTGCCAAGGGGAGCGAGTCACTGCCAGAACCATTTTTAAGGCTCCTCAGGGATGCGATAAGGGACAGTCAAATCCTGGCAATTTTCCGACAGATTAAATGTGCATGATGGGATCGCACTTATGTTAACAAGCCGGAGGGCAGAGGGAATGCGAGCTACAGCTGAGCAGGGGAGGTGCACGCAGCGGCGCGGGCTCCCAGCGAGAGCTGGCGTTCTCCCGCTGAGCTAAGCACAGCTGTGGCGAGAGTACAAACTGCCCCAAATGTATCCTTTAAGGAATTTAAGTCAGAGAGGCTTGATTTTGGGAAGAGAGCATTAAGGGGGCTCATGAAAACGACTAAAATATTTGTAGGGCTACTATGTGGAGAGAGTAACACACTGTGCCAGAAAGAAAGGGAGACAAGTAGGGCCAAGGGCTGGGCATTGCAGGGAAACCCCTTTGGGCTCAACACAAAGGAACATTCAGAGCGCCCAGAAGCTAATTCCACAATATCCATTTGTCCAGACAGCCACCTTTGTGGATAATAGCAAGCTCCCCATCAACAGAGGTTTCCAAGAAGAGGTTCAACAAGCAGTTGGAAGAGGAGTTTCAAACCCTGAGAGGAAGGTAGGATTATTTGATTTAAAAAAATAACAGCTGTGTTGAGGTATAATTCACATTATCATAACACTCACCCATTCAGCATACGATGCAGTAGTTTCCAGTGGTGCGACCCTCACCACTATCAAATTTTAAAACCTTTCATCACCCTCAGACCCCAAATCCAGTTGCCATCGACCCCCCCTTCTCCTCACTCCCCCCAGCTGTGGGCAACCACTGACCTGCACTATATATGAATTTTTCTATACTGGACATAGGAATGGTCTTTTGTGACTGGCTTCTCGCCCCCGGCATAGTGTTTTCGAGCCTTATGCGTGTTGTGGCATTTGTCAATACTTCCTTCCTCTTTACTGTCAAATAATAGGGATTCTTTGATTTTGTAGGTCTTCTATGACACAGACCACATGCCCTATGCTTCGGATTTTTTCCTCCTTCCTTTCATGTCGTAAAAGCCTTCCCTACTCTCACGTATGCAGAATAATTTCAATTTTCACTTATTTCAAATAGCACTATCCTTCATTTTCCAGAATGAGACAATTGATAGGCAAAAAACCCTACAGTATGACAGCAACCACTAAATATAGTACTTCGATAGCATGCCTGTTCTTCAAAGTACTTTCCATTCCTTAGCCTGCCAAGGCCACAGAGTGGGGTTGTTTAGAATCTGAGTTTCCAGTCATAACTGTGAGGCCCTGGGCAGGGGACCCCCGGATATTGGGAGGGAGCAGCCGCCTCTGGGGCAGGAGAAGAGGGTAACCTCTTACATGCCTCTCCTGTCTCAGGACCCTGGGGCACAGACCCGCCGAACAGCCAGGTGTCATACTTACATGTCGTAGAGACAGTTTGGAGTGAAAGAGTGATTCGCCTTGTGTCCCAAGGAGGCACAGTACTTGGACACGTGGTTGTAGGGCTCAGGCACGTCAATGACCGTTTCTTCGTCAAGGGAGAGGGTGTTGCCATTCAGGGCCCAATCCCTGCTGTCAACCTGCAAGAAACGAGACAGTGAGCATCAGAAAGGACCTTTCTCCCCGAAGCTCAGAGGACATCAGAGATGTGAACTCAGGGTCTGAGCGCCACCAACACAAGAGCCCAAGGCAGCCTCCGCTGCTGATGGTGCAAAGGCACAGGCACCCGTCACCAGCGAGCTCGGCTCATCAGCTCTTAATTTTTTTCCTTATCTCATATGAAAAAAAAGATTAAAAGTCCCTTACAAAGACACAGAAAAAATGTAACCAGATGTCTGTAGGTTGTTTATTTCTTTACTGCATGCTGAAACCTGTTACCTCAACAGCCGGCCGGCCGTCCAATGTTTACACATCCGTTTGTTTTTTAAGTAGCCCAAACAAAGCAGAATTTCAGCCATTTACAGCCTAGTTTCAAGGGGACACCTCGCCCTTCACCTGCTAACAGTGGATAAGCTAAACCCAGGACCACAGAGACCCCAGATGGCTGCTGTCCTGCGGAGCTCTCGGCCTAGACGTGCTTGCTGTGTTCCGTGTCACACAGATGTGGGCACCCACCCCGAACCCCCACTTTCCTGGGAGTTCCCTGCCCCCTTCCCATCTCGGAAGGCGGCTCCCCCGTGCTGGGAGGACCTCTCCTTCCCCACGGCCCTGCACACACCGCTCCCAAAGCTTGCTGGGCGCTGCTGCCTCTCCTGCTGAAATCTTTATCTTTGATCAGCACCCCAACCCTTGAGCCCCTACAGTGAAGAAGAGGAGGCAAAACAAATGAAAGGGAGAACATCGAAGGGAACCGGAAATATAAGGAAGGCACAACTGTGCTCCAGGGAAGCCCCACGCTGGGTACAGGTGGGCAATGGCTGTGGTCAGCCGAGTCCCGAATTAGCAGCGCTTTCTCATCTACAATGGGACTCAGGGCCACCAGCCGCCTCCCCTTCTCCCCTCCAGCCCCAGGATCTGCGGGTGCCAACTGAGCAGACTTTGGACCAGACAGGATCACATTTTCATACAAAACTCTTGACTCTCAGAGGTATACTGTGTCTCCTGCCTCAGTTACAATTAGGCCGTTGTTTGTCTCTGATATTCGCTCAAGAGATATTTACTGAGTGCCTACTGTATGCCAGGCACCATTCTCAGTAGGGATACAGCAGGGATGAGAGGGAAACAAATCTTTAGGGATCTTAATATTCCAGACCTGTCATGTGACACTAATAGATGGCACTTGGTACCATTCATGTTATGGTGCCATTAGTTGGGTATTCCTCTTATCTCCCCAACAGAAGCTAAGTTTCACGCGGATGAGGAGGGCACCTCATTCATTTATACAATACAGCCTAGTCGGTGTCCTCACAGAGTGAGATTCCGCTCTGTGAAACGCTGCATGGACTCTGAGCTACTGTATTGGTGACCTTGGGCCTATTGCTTGGCCTTTCTGGGTTTCAGTTTCCTTATCTGTAAGATGTTTGAATAAATAAATTACCAGCCACTACCCTGCGCCACCTTTCGTATGCTGCATTTCTGGGACTTTCAGGGTTGCCCGTACGGAACCGGGCTGTCCCAGGAGACACGCCGGACACTGTGTGCCAGGCCGCAGCTCAGGGAGCGTGCAGCTCAGGGAGCACGACTGCTGAGAATGAGCACCAACTTGACTAGTGCAGGGCATTCTCCCTAATTATTCCATTACAATAAGAGAAAAAGTGAAGACATGAATGTGGGATGTGGGCTTAAGTCCCGTGCATTTGCTCCAAGTCAGACCAGGATGGAGAGTCCAAGCTGCACCGAGAGCCTCGAGTTGTTTGCCCCCAGGCAGACACTTAAGGACGATAATCCTTGTGCAGTGAAGAAACAAGAACAGAGAACATGAAATCTGGGAAACACATCAAAGACTGTGTCTTAAAGGCAAGAGGTGATTTAACTCTAACTTTTTATTTTTAATTTTTTGGAAGGGGAGGGCAATAGAACCCTTCCTGGCCAGGTGTAGGTGACCGTATGGCTTTTGCACAAACAGGAGGGGGTCTTCTTACGAAGCGCCCTGCCCAAGATCAGAGGTCAGATACTGGGAGTCCAACTGGATCTCAGTTTTTCAGACACTGGGTGCAGTTCCGTACAAAGCAATTACAGTCTCATTGATGGCACCGTCCCACTTTCTGTAACATAGTTGTGGAACTTAAAAAATAATTTTAAGGCTCAAAATAAAAAGGACAATTTTAAAAAATACTTTATGGCTCAAAATAAGGAAGAAAATATCTGCTGTATTGGAAAGTTTGTGCTCCCCTTCCCCCCAATTCCTACACTGAAACCTAATTCCCAATGTGATATTACAAGGTGATTAGGTCACGAGGATGCAGCCCTCGTGACTGGGATTAGTGCCGCATGACAGAGACCCCAGGGAGCTCCACCATCCCTCCTGCCACGTGAGGTTACAGAGAGGAAACGGCCATCTGTGAACCAAGAAGCGGGCTCTCAGCAGACACCAAACACCTTGATCTTGGACTTCGGAGCCTCCAGAACTCTGAGAAATAAAGGCATGTTGTTCATAAGCCACCCGGCCTACGGTGCTGTTTGCCACAGCAGTCTTCAGACTGCTGTGGCAATATCCAGTCATCTTTACCAAAAAAGTCTGTCTGTCTGTTCCTTCATACTTCTTGTGCATACTGGCGGGAAGGGACTAAGGAGAAGATGAAGGGGGTTTGAAACAAAGCCTTTCACCAATCAGGTTGATTTTCCCCTTCGACCCCACTCACCTCTTGGTGTGTAATTCGGACGCCATTATAAAAAGACATAACAGTGTTAGGTCCCACTGCGACCTTTGAAAACAGCCCTTCTCCAGCACTGGAAATGAGAGATTCCGCAACATAAACCCTATAGAGCAAAAAGAGTCAGATCACGATTGTTTAAGTTTGCTGTCTTTGATGTGCTCCTTACATCAACCACAAAAATATCATTATGGCTACTGACTCCAAAACCTAAGTTCATACTAATCCAACGAGGAAGGAAGGAAGGAAGGAAGGGAGGAAGGAAGGAAGGCAGGAAAGTTAAATCACAATATTTTGGCATTGGAAAGTGAAGAAGTGGCACTTAAGTCTCTTTTAAGAGCAGTGTTTAAAATTGCTCTCTAATAAGAGGGTGATTATGATATATTCATAAAGCAACTCAGTTCATATATTCATATATCAATTCAACTTCATATAAGGTTTTAAACATTTTTAATGTTCTTAAATAATATCAATTTTCACTGTCTTCCTGGACAAATAAAACATTTTCCTAAGTTAATTAAAGCTATACCCATGTTTGTCAGCACCAAATAGGAGGGAAAGACTTTTAATTAGCCACAGGATGAATGTTTTACATGAAAGAGTGACAAATAGTCAATAATCACTTCCCAACAAAGGAGTTTATAATGGGTCAGCTAACTATGACGCGAGGGCCAAATCTGGCTGCTGCCCATTTTTGTAAATAAAGTTTTATTGGAACACAGCCACATCTATTTGCTTAGCATTGTCTGTGACTGCTTTCGCATTATGAAGGCAGAGCTCACTAGTTGCAATAGAGACCCACAAAGCCTAAAACATTTCCTACATGGCCCTTTACAGAAAAATGTTGCCCACCACTTGTTTTATAAGAAAAGAGCCCTCATGAACTGGATCGAGCAAGAGAGTGCCTGTCCCACCAACAGCTGTGTCAGTCTTTGGGTCCTGTGATGTCACGGCTGGTGGGACTTTTGTTACATGGATATGATGCTTATTTGGCGGACTAGCAGACTGAATGATTGCTTCCAGCCCTTTACTCCTTCCTTGTCATAGAATTACACCTCCTGCCGCTTTGCCATGTGACCCTGTGGTGCTTCTTCAGAGCAGGTAGAGGACATGTCCCCGCCTGACTGACTTTGGGCTCTGCCGTCAGGTCTGTTGGGAGCAGGAGCTCTGGCAGAAGTGACTGCATGCGGGGTCTTGGGCACCAAGGAGCACAGCAAGTTTCTGCCAGCCTCCTCCAGGGCTCCCATTCGTCTCCTCAAGGAGGAGGTAGCCCAGAGGGTGGCTGGTCCTTCAGCTTGAGTCTTGGAAGGAAGAAAAGGGGAACAGACCTGAACCCAACTTGAAACCTGGAGCCCAGCCTAGTCCAGCTGAGCTGCATGAGCCCAGTTAAGAGTGGCTGAACCTCAGCCAACTCCAGAACCAGGAGCATAAAGGAAAAGGTTTGCATTTGTCAACCACTGATTATTTGGATATCATCAGGCAGCATCGTCACAATGGCAGTGACACTGTCACAATGACAGACTGACATACACCGTAGTATACTGTTGTGTTTCGGGGCTAACAAGGGACCAAACCCCTCCCTTGGTAAATGGGCCAGAGCCTCATGTCAAGAAAGAGGCCATTCATTCCTTGTGACATTTGGGGTCAGCCCTGTCAGTTAAACCAGAGAAAAGGCCTGTTTCTGAGATGGGCACAGGAAACTGAATGGAGCCATGTTTTGTAAGCCTGGTTTACAAAAAGTGAAGCCAAGAGAAAACCACCTGCAGATGGCGCTCTTACTCACCAACAGGCCAGTTGCTAGGGTGTGAGAACCCCAAACAGCACCAGCAATCAAACCAAGAACCGGGAGCTGAGTTTAGGTAAGATAGGAAATGGGGCAGGACCTCACACTCCGGGAGTGAGTTTACAGAATGAGGCACTTGTCATTTATAGGCTGGAATGTTTTTACGCTTCTTACAGTTTCTTCGTTTCCCTCCTGTGTCCCTTAGTGAAGAAATTGTCTTGTCTTCCAGACCCTCTCTGCTGGGCTGGGTAGAAAAGAAGGCATTCTGGTGCCTGGCAGGCTAGAGCTTTAAAGGGTGTGAAATGCCCCGGTAGAGGCCAGCATGCGGCTGCGGCACACACTGTGACACCAGAGCCCCGAGGAAGGGGACCCCTGGGCAGGGCACGGCTGGCTCCCTGTCCTGACGGCCTCTGTAGGGCTGACACATGGGCTGTTCTGTGCTTTAGGAGTGGGGTGACTCTCTGACAGGGACAGATTTTATGTGAGAATAAAAACAGTCTTCCTCAGAATAGATGAACACTTTTTTTCTGGTCAGGAACTTGGCCTGAGCCACAGAGGACCACGGGCTGCCACCACTGGGGTTGTTTAACCTCACACAAACAGCGCCGCGTAAACCACAAGGAAGAAAGTACCTCTCTGCTTCATACGGGTCTGGAAGGAGGGCACTGGTGGAAATGCAAGACGAAGTTGACTTGTCGAAGTGGAACGCCGAACCTGAGAAGCAAACACAGATCTCAGTGGGGGAAAGCACTGAAAACATTTCTCTATCCGCGGGACTGGAAAGAGTTAAATAACAAGAAATGTTATTCAACTTGTACCGGCTAGAATGAAATTCTTCAGTATAAATGGACAGTTTTTAGATTTGCTCTTGAGTTTTAGATTCAGGTGTTAATGAACAGCCATTGCAGGGATCTCTTAAAATGCCATTTTTTTTGTTTGACATTTCTTTGTTCAAATAGTTTAAATGATGCTTGTGTAATTAAATATTTTAATCAAGAAAATGCTTTGTCATGAAATTTGAAGTCTGTCTGGTCAGATTGGATTGGAGAATGGCTTTAAAATTTTCTTGTGGTTTTCTTCATACTAGACAGAGTCTGTGGATTCCAGCCCCCCCGCCCTAGCAATCGTCTCCTTCACTAAAAATAAACGTTGGGCTTCACCAGAGTTAAGGAGAACAGAACTGCTGTTGATGAAGCATTTACAAAGTCATCCTATTACTCTTAAAGTGGTTCAGAAGCCCATTAGTAATTTATTCCAGAAACTACAGTCTTAGAAGTAACAACCGTCCTAGAGTTAACACTGGTTCTCTGCAAAGAATGAGCCTCAGAGGGCCCTCCCGGAGCACAGGGAAGACACACGATGCTCCAAAGGCTAATGAGTAAAGAAACAAGTTTTGGAACTAGAGGGCTTCCTCCTGCAAAGTCAATTATTTTAGTCAATAAGGCATCACAAATAATTCCATTAAGCAATTCCTTAGTGGTTCCCAATGGTTACCAGATCCTCTGTTGTTGTTGTTGTTTTTTTAATACAATCAAAACCCAAATTAATGTCTCAAACGAAAAGATAGAAAACAGCCCAGCGAGTCAGTGTCTAACTAGGAAACAGACCACTTGAGTATTACAAGGAGAGAGAATTGGATTCAGGGTATTGCAAACACAGAGGATGGATGAGCTGAGGAGCCAGACAGGGCAGGGCCCAGAAATTGCCAAGAGCAGGAACCAGAACCCGAAGCCAGAGGGTCAAAGGCAGGGCTGGGTTCCTGAAAACTCTAGAGGTGATGTTCCTGGGGCTGTAAGAGCTGGGGTCCAAGAAACTCTAGAGTTGCCATTCTTGGGGCTCTAGAGCTGGGCTTCCTGGAGCTTGAGAGTTAGGGCAGCCCTAGGAAGCTGGAACCGTGGGGATCTCCCTGGAGTCAGGAGGCAGGCTACTGCGGGAGACACTGCTGGACAGAGAGGGCTTCTCCCTGCTCCCTTCCCTCTTGTGTCCCCGGCCAGTGCCTCTCTGTGGCCAAATCCAGAGGCACAGGAGCCTGGGAAAGGCCGAGGCAGGTATCTGAGAGCACTCATCTGCGAGCCCGCTGGTAATGGACCAGCACACATGCCATTAAAGGAAGCTAGTTCAAAAAAAGGGAAAAAAAAAACCCTCGCTTTTTAAGCACTCTTCTATTGTGCAGGAATCCTTCTATGGACTTGCATCTCCTTTCCTTAGACTGACACTTGCGTCCCGAACGTTGGAAGTGCCAAGCCCAGGTGCAGCACTGTGTTAGGGACTGTGCGGACACTACCAGGGGTAGCATCTCTTCCTGCGGTCAAGGAGTTGACGGCACCTTCCCAACACTTGTAGCTTGATGCTCCAGGCAAGCAGAAGGCATCCTTTACTGTCCCTCCTTTCCTCTAATTTATACAAGGACCTCTGACTAGAAGCCATTCATTCACGTGACAAACGTCAATTCTAAGAGGTGTGCCAAGTCTTAAAGCTGGAATAGGAACTAGCCAGGGACAGGAATTCCTGTGTGCAGAGGGGAAGTGATGGAGAGAAGAAATTCCGGTCCGAGGCGCAATGAGGAAATCTGCAGGAAGAAAGTGGAGACCCAGAAGCAAGTGTGGTTACAGAAGCATAAAGAGAAAGGGTAGGGTGGTGAGGTCAGGGTTAGAGGTCAAGGATGAGAGGTCATGGGGGAGGCAGGTCCAGAGTGTTTCAGGTAAGATACCTGCATTCCATTTTCCTCCTCCTCCCCCAAGCACTGGGCCAGAGGCCCACAGGACCCTGTAAGCTGCGATCTGTCAACTAGTCAGCAGTTCAAGAAATGTCGCAGAAGGAGGCAGTGAAGGAGGAACAGAAGCAGCAGAACATGAAGGATCTGTGCCTGGCTTCTTCTGAGTCACCACAGAAGGAGCCACAGTTCCTGACCCTCCTGAGACCCAACTTGTTCAACAGTCCTTGAAAGAGCTGAGGCCTGCCCGGATTTGCGGACACACCCTGGCCCGGGCCTTATTAATTAATTAATTTATTTATTTTTTGCCTTAAGTTAGTGTGAAGAGCGTGTTTGTTATTTGCAACCAGGAGTTCCCAGAAAAACCATCATTCCCCAGAGAACTATCACTTTCACTTCCCCAAATCTGGTTCTTACTAAGACCAAGAAGAATGTAATAACAACTTTCATTATTGTGTTTAATGGTAGGTGCCCAAATCCGTATTATATAATTTAGAAACAGGTTCTGAAAAGATAAATGAAAATAACCTGCCCAAGAACATAACGCAGTAAATGTGGGAGCCGAGACTCCAACGAGGTGATTTTCCCCCCACTGTCATTATTTACTCTTTTATAAAATTCAATTTTTAATTGAATTTATTGGGATAATATTAGTTAATGACATTATGTAAGTTTCAGGTATATCACTTCATAATAGAACATCTGTATCACCACCCAAAGTCTAGTCTCCTCCCATCACCATGTATTTGACTCCCTTTACCCTCTTCACAAATAAACTGATGCCTAAGTCCGAGGACCTTGCCACTAAAAATGCTACCACTTCTGAGGTTTTAAAACTGGCATCACCAGTTGGGATCCTCTGGCCCAAGTCTCCTCATTGCTAAACATTATGACGCTGTCTCCCTTCAGAACCAAATGTGAAGAGCACAGATAGTAGAGTCTAAAGTTCAAAGACTGCTGTTTCACTTAAAAATTTTTTGATTTTGGAATAATTTTAAATTTACTGAGAAGTTGCAGAGATAGTCCAGGGCGTTCCCATTGCCCCTCACTGTTTCTGCTGCTGGCTTTCTATGCCACGTGGCACATTCGTCAAAATTGAAAAACCAGCAGAGCTACACTGCTATTAACTAAACTTCAGCCTTTATTCAGATTTGACCAGTTTTTCCACCGATGTCCTTTTCTGTTCCAAAATCCAAACCAGAACCCCGCACTGCAATTAGACGGCCTTAATTTTTAACTTAAAGACCAAAAAATGACACATTTAAGACAACCCAAGTTGGACCTAAGTGCAAAAAGCTAGATTTTCAATTTTTGGACAGCCTCCCTTTGGAGAGTCTCTACAGATTATAAATAGCTAAGGATTATTTAGGCCTATTTATGCCTACATCTATTATCTTTTCTGCTTTTTTTCTTTTGTAACTTAACTTGGATTGGAAATACAGCATTATAAGCAGTCCAGACAAAGAAGTGAACTCAGACAAGGAAGCCCTGCCAACCTGCTTTGGGATTAGAGCAGCCCACCAGAAGCCCACCCAACTTACTTCCAGGCAGCAGCTCAAAGTGAGGCCTGCCCTCCTCCGTGGACGTCAGCGTGGCCGGTTTCCCTTCTATCATCTCCCCGTCGATGAACTTCCCGTAGAGGGCCGTCCTCTGGTCGGGGTACACGTAGGCGATCTTCTCGCCAGTCATCTCTCCATCCTCATTGACTTCTCCTACAAGGCTGCCTCCATCCTGACGGGAGAAACCAAAATCCAGAAACATTATATATAGTATTTATCTATACGCACGCGTTTCAAGAAATTTCTCGTGTGCACTCTTCCATTCTTAATAGCACCAGTGTGGATTGGGACAGTTTAAGAACTCAGAGCTCTTCTGGTGAGTGAGGAAAAGGTGGCATCTGGCTCCCCGACCGGACCCTCTGGAACGGGCTGCCAGAGGTTGTGTGCGTGAGGGCCCACCGCCTGAGACTGATCTAGGAGGCTGAGCCGTCCTTCAGGATCCTGGATAAGTTACTGATACCTGATCTTGGTTTGTTATCTAAGAAACAGATAGGTCCTATTTGCCATATTAGTCCCAAACAGTGGAAGGCAGTGGGACTAAGTGTTCCTTTGGGCCATGAGCAGAGGTGATGGGCGTCTGTGGTGAGACAGTCTTACCTGCTACCCATACCACCTCACTCCTCATCGTTGACTTTTGGATTTCTGGTCAATTAAGAACATCTTTAGTTCAAATGCACTTAGTTAATTTAGTGCTCACGAGTATAGAGAGTTGGCTGCATTTTCTAAGAGATAAAGGACTTCTGGATACGACCTTTCTAAGAATCCCACACGATTGCTTTGGAGTTAGAAGAAAAAGTGAAAAAAGATAATAAAGAATGCACTTGCTTCCCCATCATGTCCTTTCTCCCACTTTTCTCTATTTACTGCTCCCTCCGGCCCCCTTCCCAGGCAGCACCAGCTGGGCGTCCTCGCTAAGGGCCATTTATTCCCTTCTAAGGGTCATTCACTGCTTTAGGGCCGAGGCTGTCATAGAGTTCTGTGTTCTGGTAAGTGCCAGGGACACAGTAGGTGACCCATAAGTCCTTTTGTGAATTGAGCTGGGATACCAAAAAATCATCTAATGAACAATCAAAAACAATCTAATCTTAAGGTGCAAGAGATGGCCTTCCTCCCTTCCTCTTTTTCTGCCATGCGTAAGGGCCTTATGGCATAACTTTGAAAGGTGGGTTCACTATACAACAGTAATGCCGGGACATCTTCTAAAAGCTTGGTTATACCCCCAACTCAGAGGTTCTAGAAGCAGCTGTCCACAGCCAGGGATGTAGAGTGACTCCTGAGTGACCCCCAGGCTGCTCTTACTGAGAGCCAGCAGGCACACACAGCCTCAGGTACATGGTGTGCGAAGTTCCCTGAAGCCTAATTGTTCTTTGGAGAGAAAAAAAGGTTATAAATTAAAAAATGAATCACAGCACTTCCATAGAAAGAAAAATACTTGGAAATGTTTTTCACAGATAGAAAGTGCATTAGGGATATATTATTGCTTCTCCTCTTCCTGGGTTCATTCTTAATAGCCCAGCATACCAGGGATGATACTCTTTGCAAAATCGGCCTTCAGGCTTTCAGTGATTAACGGGGCTGAGGGGTGTTAGCGTGTTTTGCTTCTCTCACGCTGGAAGGAATATAAGCCATCATCACTACTTATTCTGTCTTTCTAGGGTCTCACATTTTTTCTCTTAAATGCTTTAAGCTTCTGGTTGCGGGGGGAAGTGCATTTATTTGTCTGTCTGAAATGGTAAAGCACAGATTCTTCTTTTCTTCCCAAAGGGGGTTGTGAATTTTTATTTAAAAACTTTGTAAAGTTTGTAATTTTTTTTTACCTGTTCCAAGGTAAAATTTTGAAAAAAAGAAAATGTCCTTGGAGTG
The DNA here is from genome assembly GCA_004026765.1 of Micronycteris hirsuta. NCBI lineage: Eukaryota > Metazoa > Chordata > Mammalia > Chiroptera > Phyllostomidae > Micronycteris > Micronycteris hirsuta. The sequence continues at coordinate 30,339 of PVJI01006125.1, forward strand.
AGCTTATAAATATGGCAGGGAGAATCATTATTTTTCCCTCCCCTTGTTCTTGCTTGAACCCCACGCCACAAAACTTCCTTGTCTGCTGTGTCAGGGGTGTTGGGAAGAAGCTGCTGCTTCCTCTCCTCTGCTCACCCACTGACACCCATGTCGCTGTTGGGTGAGGGGTTAACGGGATCAAACTGCAGCCCCTGTGTGTCTTGCCTGCATTTTCGTCTCCCCCCCGCCACCGAACCCCACCCCAGGGCTGGAACTGGCAGCCTGCAGGTGCATCTGTTCCCTCTCTACTCCTATCCTCGCCTTGGGGAAGCCCCCGGCCCCGGGCAGGTCGCACTTTCCCAGGGGAGACTGACAGATTCCTAGCTGCTCTGTCTGCAGCCAATCCATGTGCCTGGTGCAGAGGGGAAGGCAGAGGCCCATACCACATCTGCAACCCACACTGCGACCCCTGGCACCTCCACCTGTTTCTTAGTTCCTTCAAAGGCCAGAGCAGAGGGGTGGGCTCAGCCCCTCCCCTGCCGACAGACTCCAGAGATAAAGCAAGTGTTACCAACCACGTTACTTTGAAAGCTGGTAGCTTTCCCAGTGCTCCCTTCCTAAGGCAGAGTCTTCTCTTGGCATTTAATAAGATAATAAGGCTAAAAGCTAAAATGTAGCTGCACATTTAGGATTCAAACGGCAACTGCATTGAGTTGGGTGGTCCCATTCACGTCCTGTATCTTTGATCTCCTCTAGGCACTGTGACTGATCACAGTGACAAGCACAGTGACAGGTAGTGGGAGAATCTGCTACTCCGTGTTTTGTGTCTTTCCTATACCATCCTCACACAGGGAGTTCCCCCAGCCCTGAATTCAAGAGTCATTGTCAAATCAGCAGCAAGATGTGCGCTCTGCCTATTCCTGAAGCTGGAAAGTGGTAGTCTCTCTGAACTGCTAAGGGCCTCCACCACTTCCCTTTTTCTGCTACTTCTGGGCAGCATGAAAGGACTTCTGAACTACTGCAGATCCTACCAAGAGCATGTGTAAATGCTTAAGTAATTATTTTAAAAATGTTTTACAACGTTCTTTTCTTATGGCCTGTTCCTAGAGTATAACTTACCTTTTAAGAACAATAATGTGTAGCCCTGCCTGGTGTGACTCAGTGGATGGAGTACCGGCCTGAGAACCAAAGGGTCGCTGTTGCTGGTTCGATTCCCAGTCAGGGCACATGGCTGGCTTGCAGGCCAGGTCCCTGTTTGGGGGCAACCAGTCAACTGGTCGATGTGTCTCTCACACATTGCTGTTTCTCTCCCTCTCTTTCTCCTTCCCTTCCCCTCTCTCTAAAAATAAATAAATAAAATCTTTTTTTAAAAAAAGGAACAACAATGTATAGGTAGATTTGGCTGGGAGTACTTTTCTTTTTACACATGTAACAGATACTTGTTTTTATTACTACTTTTTCACCATAAGAAGATAGGGTTCAAAATAAGAAAAAATGTACTTTCACTGAAGCTCTGGACATAGTAAAATATTAGATAAAACATTTTTTAGGTCTATTTTTTAGATAAAACAAAAAGGTCTATTTTTGGAAATATTTTCTGGAAGTTCACTAACAACAGATGGGGATATTTGAAATGCAAACAAAAATTAGAGCATTAATTCCCAACCATGGGATTTTGCCACATCCTTTTGCTCTAGTAAACTCCAGAGTATCATAACATGCTATCAAATACTCAAAGGCAAGTTAATTTTAATTACCTTAATTTAAGCAATACAGGCCACAAAGCACCTAAGAATGTAAGGCATAGGGTTATAAAATCAAGTAACTATAGGGTAGTACGTGCAAAAAGATGGGGAATTGCTGGATTAGTTTTTATATATGAGAAACAGAGTAAAATTAAATGCGACAATCAAATATTGCACTGTTTCTTTCTATACTATAGCAAAAGAAATGTTTCAGAAAATAATATATATTTTTTGTCTTTATTAGTGGTACAACATAACCAGTTTGTCTCAGCTTGCCTGAATCATGATTAGTCATGATTTTCCAAACTGACGCTGAGAAAGAATTCATAGGGAGTGGAAGGGCCAACAATCTAAGTCAACAGCGAGAGGTCGTGGCTCCTAAACTCTTGGCTTCAGCTGCTGTGACTCTCGAGTTTCACAGCTTCACATGGCCTTACACAGAGTACAGCTGACTCTTTATTGGGAAGACTCAAAGCATTGCCTTAAAACATGCTACTTTCCAGCAAAACGAGCAGTCACGAGGCTTACTGGGTAATAGATCCAGCACACTCCATGCCGAATGTTATCCTTATATTGCCCCTTGAAGATCAGTCTCCCGTCGGTGTCATACTCCTGCGCCGGCCCATTGAGCTCTCCGTCCACATAGGTGCCCTGGAGAACGCCCCCGTCCTCATAGGTGTAGACGCCCTGGCCCTGCAGCGCGTCGTCCACGTAATAGCCCTCCAGGGTGCTGGGAGAGAAGGGAGAACAAAAGGAATCATCAGCCCACGGCTCAGCTCTCCAAAAAGGAAGGATTCACATCTGAGAACTACCAACCTGTAGTCAGTACATCCTCCTGGATTCTGTTGGATGCTAGGAAAGAAAAATACTGCAAAGGGGTAGGGACAGAGAGGCAGAGTTTGTTCCTAACCTCCTGGTATCCATGGACCCGTTTTCTCTTTAGGAGGAAGTAGAAGAGAAAGAAGCCACAGGTGGAAAGCGAGAACAAGCCTCACCAGAGTACCTCACCTATGTTTCCAGGACGGTGCCGACCACTAGTGGGCAGTAGAGATTCTGTCATCACCCTCTCCACATAGAAGCCCCTCAGGCCTGACTTCCCGGCGGAGTGGTCCGGAAGCCAGGGGTAGACTCAGTGTCTTTCAGATGGCTTGCATGGAGTGGTCTCCAATAACGCCAATGTGGCTGAGAATGTGTAGATGTTTCCATGTTTGTTTTAAATCATTAATGCATTATTTGCCAGTGACAGCCATAATGGGTGTCTAATCAAGAGTCCCCTTCCATCACTTTGGAAGCTAGAGAAGTTTATTTAAGTGTGTGCGTGAGCACACACAGGATCACGGGAAATGGGGACAAGTAAGGAAAACCGAAGGCGAACCCTGGCCAGTATCGCTAGCACCTGAAAACGTCTGAGACCCCCAGCCCTAGAACAGAAGGACGCTCAGAACAGTGCTCACTGCGATTTTTCAAGTACCTCTCCGTCTCTCCTCCTCCTAAACTTGCAGAATTTCAATAACATGTTTTCAGTGTTCGCCTCACAAAGGCCAGTATGCCATGAAACTAACTTCAGCAAAACTCCCTCTGTAGACTGAAGTTTGGAATAGGAGGGAGACCAACTCAAATTATCTTTTGAGTTTACAATGTGAGATGTTTAGCAACAAAGACAGTTTGATTGTTTTAACATGCACAGATAGCATTCATTCATTAAATCAACTAACAAACACCGACAGGGTGCCTTTGAGTAAAGAGCATGCCATGAGGTTCCAGAGCGCCCGATGCAGTGTGTCCCAGTGGCAGGTGGGACGCAGGGGGACCTTGAGCGCTGAGGTGGCTGCACCTGCGGCGCCTGGTAAAGCCTTGTCTTGCTTTAACAAGTGACAGAATGATCTGTAATTATTAACTGAAAAGCACAGTCCAAATAACGCTAGCCTCTGATTACATTGTAATTACACCATTTGTCGCCTCCCAAGGAGATAAATAGTTCTCTTTCCGTTTTGTTTGTACTATGAATGACAAATAGGCTTATTTTAAAGTGCACTTTAGCAGAACCCTTGCATAAATCATCAAAATTCTAAATCAGTGAGGCTGGAATTAATGAGATTTGACTGCCATTAGACTCCCACAATTAAAAAAAAAAACCCTGGTGAAAGATAACTAATCAACAAACATAATGATGCAATAAATATTGCAAAAAAAAAAAAAAAAACCAAACCCTATTTCATCCTCTACATTTTTAGGATTGCTGGAGAAAATAGTTACATCTGAATTCCAGATAAACAACAAACAAATTTTTAGGATACGTATGCCCCAAATATCGGATGGGACATCGTGACACTAAAATATTTTTTGTTGTTCGTCTGAAATGCCATTTTCCCCAGGCACCCTGGATTTTTATTGGCTAACCCTGGCGGCCAGATGGACTGGATTCTCAGCCGCAATCAGAACTGAATTGCGTGTTGGGTGAAATTAGTCTGTCAATATTTTTCAGGTTTCTGACCAACTGTACAAGGCAGGGGGGGTCTTGAGACAGTAATACGGACTTAGACACAGTCCCCCCGCCCATAGCCAGCAGCTATTGCCTTGCAATGAAACCCATCCTTATTAGTATCATAAGACTAGACAAGAATAAACTGCTATTTCCTCTTCCCCAACTGATGTAAGACACCCAAATGCAAATTCCTGAGGCGTTGGAGAGCAAAACTTTACCGCATTATTTTCAGCACCTGCCTGAGGAAACAGCTTCGCTTCCTGGGCGAATATATTTCCAGTGGCTTGGATGGTATCTGAAGACAAAAGGGGGCGGTGGGGGGGGGGCGTGTTTCCATGCCGGGTCCTCCAGAGCAGTAAAAATGATGCGGCTCTGAGATCCTTTGTCATGCAGGAAATAAAAGAGAAGCTTCTCAGTCTGGTGTTAAAGGAGCTAACCTTTCTTTCCAATGCTTTGCTCCTCCAGAGGAGGTTGGCAAGCCTCGGCCTGCTGCCTGTTTGTGTAAATATAGTGTTGTTGGAACACAGCCACGCACATTCCTTCCCGGATCCTCCGTGGCTGCTTTCCTGTTACAACGGCAGAGCCGAAGGGTTGCGACAGAGACTGTCTGTGGCCGGAAAAGCCTGGAATACAGACTGGCTCACCCTGTACGGAAAAGGTCTGCTGTCCCTCAACCCTCTGCTCCCTGTAGCTCACCCACCGGCCCCTAGCACACATCCGCGCCTCCTGGCTTCCATTCTGTGTTTTCCTGGCTTCTTCAGCTGGCACCTTCTTCTTTCCTGGCACCCTTAAAACACAGGTGACCACACCTTTAAAAATCCCTGAGGATACACTCAGAAAAAAAAATGTATGGGTCACATTCTCTTTTACCTAGACTCACACGTCTGCATTCATTTTTAAATTCTCTTTAATTCTGAATACACAAACATGGTCTACGAACACTTAACAGCTTTGGCCTTTCCTTCATAGTTTTGGGGTCTAGTTGATTTTGGGCTTTCTACTGCCTGAAGTATAAACTCTGTTCTCCCCCACAGTGTGCTCCCTTCCTCTGCCAGGCAGTACAGCAATGTAAGAACCAAGAGGGAAATTTAAAATGAATCCTACTTCCTCTTTAAATTCCCATCTATAACCAAATTAAACTGTGATTCTTATGAAAAACATTGTTTTAGGAATCATTCTATGTGACAATATATATTATCTCTTAAAATATTGAAAAGTAAGTAAAGAAGAACATCAGCAACAAACCCAAACCATCTGCTGGGATCCCTTCAAGCAGAAGCTTCTGCTTCCTCCAAGGTGTGCTAGGCAGCTGAAGGGAGCACCGTCAGCTTCCACGGAATATACCGCACATCTGCCTTCAAAGTCTTTTACCCGTTAGAATATCTGTGAGTCTGTAGGGTCTGGGTCTTTTTTTTTTTTTTAAGTTTTGTGTGTTTTTTTTTTATTTTTAGAGAGAAGGGAAGTGAGGGAGAAAGAGAGGGAGAGAAGTATCAATGCTTGGTTGCTTCTCACGTGACCCCCACTGGGGACCTGGCCTGCAACCCAGGCATGTGCCCTGACTGGGAATCGAACTGGTGACCCTTTGGTTTGCAGCCCACGCTCAATCCACTGAGCTACACCAGCCAGGGCAATAGGATCTGCTTCTTATAGAGGCTCAAGATGACAGTGAAATACTTGAGAAATAATTAGTGAATTTAGTTTTGTTTTTGAAAAACAAACTGTAAGAAAACTCTGCTCAAATTATTATCAACTAATAGTAATAGTAACAATAATATAAAAGATAACAATCCATCCTTGACCTTGTGGGCCTTGTGCTAAGGGAAACAAGTCAGACAAAGAAAGACAAACCGCTGTCTGTCCTCACTTACATGTGGAATCTAAAAAAGCCCAACTCACGGAAGCTGAGAGTGGAGCGGGGGTTGCCCTGGGCTGAGGGTGGGGGAATGGGGTGCTGCTGGTCAGAGGACTCAAACTTCCACCTGCACAATGAGTAAGTCCTGGGGTCTAGCGTACAGCACAGCGACTAGAATTCACGATACTTTCATCAAACACCTAGAGCTTGTTAACTGAGGAGATCTTACATGTTATCACCACACATGCAAAAAATGTTAATTATGTAAAGGGATGGAGGTGTAATCCCACCCTATTGCGGTATCTTTACACTGGGTACCTTAAACTTACGTATGTCATGTCAACTGTATCTCCGTAAAGCTGGGGCAAAGGCAGATACAAAGTAACAAAAACAAAAAGAAACCCACGCTTTCCCAGGAGCACCCACTGGGTGCCCTCCAGTCCCCAAGGGCTTTACAAGTTTTCTCTTCAATCTTCACACTAGCTCGGAGCAGGAGGTATGAGTATCTCCATTTTATAAATGAGGGAGAGACCAGCTTCCTAGGACCGGGCTCCTCTGAACTCCTCACAGGGACAGCTAAGGAGTGACCTCAGGGAAAGGTAAGGCCTGGAAGAAAGGCCCCCGGGCTCAGAGACATTTCCTTGCTTCTGGTTACAGGAGGTAGTGGATGCACTGGACGGGTGGTTCTGCACTTGAACTCCACTTGGTTTGAATCTCTGCTCCAACCCTTACCAGTGGTGACCTTGGGCAAGTTAGTGAACTGACCTGCGCCTTGATTTCGTCACATGTAAAATAGGATTATAAAACCGACTTCACAGATTGTTATGAAGGAAGTAAACAAATCATAGGTATTCAAAGTTATCCACTCTTTTCCACTCCCTTTCTTCTTGTGCACCCTCCCTAATGTTTGCCTTACTCAGAACTGTTTATTAGAAGGCAGATGAATATATTTGTTGTGTTGAGTTCCAACAAAAGCTGGATGACTGTCAGAAAAAAGACGACTTTTTTTTTGCCTTGTGTGGGAGGTTGGAATACATGACTTCAGAAGTTCATTCCAACTCCAGTTTCTCTGAAATGTGACCAAGCACTTTCTAAAACGCCAACACAAGAAATCCCTCACAGACCGGGCACCTGGAACGAGTCAGCTTTTCTCGGGGCTCATCAGATGGGCAGCCTCATTAGGTTACTCAGCCGGTGATAAACCACAAAGAGCCCTCTTATCAGGACCCATTAATGTAGCAAATCAACTTCAGAAAATGACTGGGGCCCAGGACCGTGAGCTCACAGAGAGATAAATAACACTTGGGAACCTAACTGGCATGTAAGGAGAAGAAACAATAACATTAAAAATAAAAACAAACAACTGAAAGAATTAACTCATCTGTATCTCATAATCAGGCTAAAAACACACGAGTCCCTAATACTACACACCCCAAAGCCTGTCCACATGGACACACCCCTTCCTTCTCACCGTTCTAGGGTTTTAGGAAGTTCTGCTAAATTGTTTTTACATCTATAATCTTGGCTGAAATGAGAACAGTTATGAGGAAAAAAATGCATGATCATAAACTTCTAGAACTGAGGATTAGTGTGAAAATCAGAGATACGTGTACCGAAGTATTTTGCACAGTAAACATTTTCGTCACCCACTGGCGCCCAGCAAATCCACTCCGGCCAGGCCCAGCTCCCGTCCCCTCACTGTGCAGAGTCTTTATCTAGGACCAAGGACTGAACCTTTACACACTTTCTTCTTTCCTTTAAAAAGAGGAAAAATTGGAAAACAATCGCTGCTGCAAAAAAAACTTTCAGAGGAAGGTCAGTTTTCACCCTCATTCCTCATTTGTGGGGTAAACCGCCTGGCCAGGGGCACTGGTCTGACTCGGGTTTTCGACGCCATGCACCCATCATGGTGACTCAGCTCTCCTGGTCTTCACAGCCCTGACGTTTGTCAGGGAGTGAAGGGGGACCAGCTGTCGACCTCGGTCTCAAAACCAGCAAACGTTCTGAAGCTGAGACAGTAGTCAAAGGGTAAACAGTGTACACTTCGACTATTTACACTTAACTTAGAACCCTGGCTGGTGTGGCTCAGTGGATTGAGTACCAGCCTATGAACCAAAGGGTTGCTGGTTCGATTCCCAGTCAGGGCATGTGCCTGGGTTGCAGGCCAGGTCCCCAGTAGAGGGCGCGTGTGCGCGCCAGCCACACATAGATGTTTCTCTCCTTCGCTTTCTCCCTCCCTTCCCCTCTGTCTATAGATAAAGATAAAATCTTTAAAAATAAACTTAACTTAGAGGTTTAGAGACGGCTATTTCCTTATTTTATCTTGAATATGCATAACTCAGATGCTTCAATTCTCTGCCAGCAGCACTGGACTACAAGGTGAGGGGAAGCGTAAAAACAGGGAAGCGCCTTCACTGTGTATGTTTCTCTATTTCTTGGGTTTTTCTATTCTACCAAGCACTTGCCACACGTGCAATTCAAAAATAAAATCAGCTTTCATCTAGGAACTTGGATAAAAAACTTAACAGGGCCATTTTCCTGGTGATCTGAATATTTAAAATCCTTATTGAGGTTGATCATAATCTGTGTTAAGGGAAAAATGATTGTGGAATTTTTTTCTTTTTTAAAAAAATTTTATTTATTTTTGGAGAGAGGGGAAGGGAGGGAGAAAGAGAAATACTGATGTACAAGAGAGAAACATTGGCAGCCTCCTTCTTGCACGCCCCCAGCGAGGGACCTGGCCTGCAACCCAGGCATGTGCCCTGACCCGGAATCAAACCAGTGACCTTTTGGTTCTCTGGCTGATGCTCAGTCCACTGAGCCACACCAGCCAGGGCAGAATTTTCTTGATATAAATTCATATTTGATTGAACCTTCTCATAAATCACACACCCAGTTAATGGCACAGATGATGGTGATGGTTTGGTGGACACATATTTAACTCCAAACTCATCGAGTGACACATATTAAATGTGCACAGCTTATTATAGCTTACTATGCATAGCTTAAATATGCATGTGAATCATAGCTTAATAAACTGGCTTTTAAAAAGTCACACCCTTGAGTTCAGGTTTCACAGAAGATTAGAAGGTCTGAGTCTACATCTTCTGAGTCCACACTTCATACTTTTGCAGACGCAGGTTCCTGCAGCCGCAGTCAAACACTTGGATGGGAGCATCAGCTGGCACTACATACTGGGACAACTCCTAAAAGCTCTCATAGGAACTTTGTTTCCTCACTTGTTATTTCAAAACCTTGATTTTAGCCTCTGCAAGGGAATGTTTCCAGACCAAAGCCTCCTCAATGGCAGTAAAGGTGTAGGGTTCCCACTAATCTAACACACCAACCCTAAAAGCTAGGCATGGCAATAGGGAGAAGAACGAACAGACAAATGTAAAGTAAGGCGCTGCTTCATGTCAAAGCAACTGGCTTCTCCACGACCAAATCCAGTGGTAAGACGATCTCACCGACACGTACAGCGAATCCTTCAGCAGGTGTCTCATAACGGGGTCAGTGCTGGGTTGAAGAAAGTCGGTGACGAGAACCTGTCACCACACTGCTTCATCATGTGTCGTATAAGCAATGACACCGACCCACTCCCCTCAACACATTCGTTCCCATCCGTTTGAAGAAAGCTAACAGAGGCCAGGTCTCCTAATACCATCATTCTTTGAGTCTACTATTTGAGCTAAGTGGCTCCCGGGGAATCAGTGGTAGGTATGAAAACTCAACGAACTGGTGCCTCAAAAAAAAAAGTCAGTGAATTTATTTCTACTCCACAGATAGTTATTGGCGCAGCGTGTCAGCTCTGTCACGTCATGACACACAAGCACATTACTGCATTCGTACAACACATGCTTGGAGCCAGAAGTGACCGGCTTGAGAAAGGAAGGGAGGTTCTGGGGAGACTGGGGCCCCACTCAGTGCCCAGGGCCGAGGGATCAGCATTTGGGAGCTAACACGTAGCTAGCTCCTTCCCGGCACACTGGTTTGGCAGCTTGGCTCTGTGGATCAGGTCGGCAGCACAATCAAGTAACCTGCACTAAATTCCAGCCAAACTGACGCTAATAACCAACCCAACCTGCTGGGCTGGTTTGCTAGAGTCAACCAATCACTTGCTCCCATCGTCCAACCACCAGCTGTAAAGCGCTAGTGAGCGAGCTGTGTGTGTGTGTTCTGGGTAAATTCTCTCTTTCAGCTCCCACACTCATTCAGCAAGAATTTTTTTTAAGCATCAAATTATGGGAAAGTGCTAGGAAGCCCAGAAGAGGAAACAGACAAGATTCTGCCCTCAAGGAAACTTCTGCCCTGTAGGGGAAACAAGACATTTATATAAGTTACATTTGCAAAATGAATCAGAGAATAATTGCAGCATGAGGGAAGGAGGGAGGCTTTCCAGAAGAGAGCAGTGAAGACGCTGCTGTGGAAGTAGGACCAGGAGGAACCAGGAGACGTTTCCCTGCGGACAGGTGACAGGAGCATGGAAGAAGAAAGCACAGGTCTCAAGCTTTGGAAGAGCCCTCCACAGGACTCAGGGATCCACCAGGCATCTGAAGCAGTGCACAAGAAAGGAAGCAAAATATCTGACCATTTTGAATGTACAGTTTGTGAGCAAAGTTCTGCTAAGAAAAAAAAGGTGGGGTGTAAGGTTGGGGGCAATGGGAAGGAAAGTTGGAATGAATAATTAAAATGAAATTTTACAAAAGCTCTATGATGGGTTTTTATTGTTTTCCTTTCTCCTCCTTTTGGCAGATCATCGACAGCCTGAGGAACTGTTCATATCTTAAAAACAACCTACTCTAATCTGTCTGTGGGAAAGGGGTTCTGGGTCACAAGCCAGGCCCTGTGGTCACCGTCCAACTGTCAGCTGAGACATTTCCTTTCCCAAAGCAGCTCCCAGGCGTGGAAAGCTCCAGGTTGTTGCTGGTGTCAGGAGCTTAGGACGTGCAGCTGTGTCCTACCGAGTCCTCCAGCTGCGCGAGCTAAACCCGGGTCTGCGTGACCCCACCAGGGGCCTGAAAAGAGCTGGCGCCCCTGCCCTTACATGCCTGGGAGAGCCACGTGGCCACTCGTCGTTTCTGAAGCTGAGGCGGTTCACGGGCAGCTTTTCAGCTTTCTCGCTGGAAAGCTGAGCCCGGGCAACCCCGTCTCCTTGAACGAGGAGCGTCCAACACTCATTCCGGCCACACAGGAGGGCGGGCAGCTTCTGCCCCAGAGTCCTCTTACAGGAGGTGAAAGCGAGGGAGAAGAACACAGCCGAGTAAAATGTTTTAAGTAGAGGTGGAACACGGAAAACTCTCGAGCTGACGTCAGCATCCAGGCATCGCACACGAAGACCCGCTACCCCAAGGCAGGCATTACACGGCTGGGGGAGGGCGCTGTGCACCTTCTGCGTCTCCCAGTCCATGTCTTACTGCCTGGGCTGGGGCGACGGGGCTCTGCAGAACTTAGCTAACTAACTGTTTTCCTGACCAGCCCCAGGACGACAGGGAACCTGCTGGGTGACTGATGAAGCTGCAGAAGCAACGAGGGAGGTGGCTGACTGTCCCTGAGGACAGCGGGAAGGCAGAGCAGGAGGACCGAGAGAGCGGCTGAGGCCTGGAGCGCGCGGCACTCTGGAACTGCCTGTACCGGCCCCTGACACGAGCGACCCCACCGTGTGGTTTCCTCGAGACACAGCGAGCAGATGAAACCCATCAAAGATGACCAATGTGTGCGAGATGGGGGCCCACGGACCTGGCACTGCAGAGCGTGACTTTGACAAGCACACCCCGGGAGGCAGCGATGCCAGAGCTAAGCCTTGGACTGGCTTCTCCATCACCAGGGGGTGGCTCCGCTGGTCCCCAAAGCAGGGCATGCATGCACGTGCAGGTTCCTTTCCCCTTTGCTATAAGTTCTACCAAAACATCCACTGACATACTTTCATTTGTATCATTCCTTCACACAAAGTAATTCGGTCCCCTCCCCACAACGAAAGAAAACAAAACTGCGAGAGCTACCTGCCGTCAAAGAAGAAGAATTTCCCGCGTCCGTTCTTTTCTCCGTGAACGAAGTTCCCCTCGAATCTGTCTGTGGAGGAGTAGGTGACCGTGCAGAGCCCGTGCGGCAGCCCGTCGTCGTCCAGCTGCCCTGGAGGAAGGGAGGCACAAGGCAAACCTTAACACCGCCGCGCTCCCCGCCCGTGCATCGGAGCACGCAGCTGCCAGCGCGTCCCGGAGCAGCCCCAGGGCCCCTGCCCCGCTCAAGCGGAGCATGAGGGCACAGGCTTCTCACCTCGCGCACCAGCAGCACCACCGACTGTCCTGCGCGCTGTGCGAGCGGACAGTCCCCCGTCAGGGGCTGAGACACACGTCCGAGACGAACTCAAAGTAAGCCTGCATTTCAGCAGCGACGGAGGGTTCTTGTCGACCACCACATCTGAGTGTTTCTGTTTACCACGCCCTTCCCCACCCGGTGCTGCTCACATTGGGGATTAAGGCCTCCAAACTGATGCTTAGGAGAAATGTATTTGAGATAACACCATTTTATAGTCTGTTGCCAGGTACACAGTTGTTGCCGTGAGTCACCTAATTGCAGAATAATGTACAGTACGAGTTTATACGCCATTCTACAGCTCGGGGTGGAGGGCTGCGGGCCAGGGCACTTCTGAAAGCCCCGCTGCCATTAGTTACATCCAAACAAGGCATGTGGCCATGTCTTTAAAACTGTCAGTTTATACACCTCCTTGTGCTACCCTGAACTCAGAGTCCAGGTTTGAGCTTAAGTTTAACCTTGAACTTACTGCTTTACTTTACAAAGCCTCCCAGCTTTGAATGTTTACTAAGAAGCTTGTCATACACCCTCTACCGCTGTGTTCAGAGGGCTTCTGCTTTAAATGGAGCTAGAAGCAGCCACGCGGCCATTTAAGCTGTGATTTTGAACATCAGCAGCAGTTATGATCTTTAAACGGCTGGTTCTGCTGGGTCACAGGCGAGTGTATTTCAGTCGATGTTTAGGATTAGTGTTATTATCTTCTCATGTCACAGAACCCAAGAGTCCCCTCATGGGGGCCTCCCCAGTCATTCTGGGGAGCTGGTTTTGCAGAAGACGGTGAAAGTGAAGGCAGTAATTAATCTAGTGGCTTTTTCTACTAGGGTGAATGACCGGGGTCGTGGATAAAAAGGTACAAAAGCATTAAAAACTGTGGGCAGTGCAAGGACAGGAGACACTTAAATGTGGCTCCAGATGGCCTGTAGACACAAACCATGCGACCACGCAAACACTTCAGTCCCCTAAAACGATTTCTTCCCAAGTGCTGGAAGAATATCATCCCTTGGAAGAGATGGCAAATAAACACTCTCATAAAGAACAAAAACCTCTTTGTTTTTATTGTATAATTACATAAGCACAAAGTAACGAAGGACAAACATCCTGTTCTATTTTTACATCTGACTCTGTACAGAATGAGTTACCTAGAATGTATTGCAATAAAACATGGCTACCTGAACACATCACAACTGCCAGAGTACCTCCCCTCCCAACACATGTTGTTGTTTTTTTTCTATCAAGGGCCAGGAAATTAATGGTCAGAAGGGAAATAAGCCATAATTGCTTTCTCCTTGCTCAAAACCCAACTATATGTCACATAATTCAATGACACCGAGTCATATGAAATAGTTTGGACAATTATCTTCTAAATATCCACAGATGACATACCTCTCACGGAAATAAACTAAATCTACCTTTAAATTTTCATTTAAAAACACCACTCAGTATATAGCTAAACACTTTCTTTTATGAAATGTTGTTGGGATCAACTTCAATTTAGTTATTAACCTTCCCATGAATTTAGCATGTCATTTTTGATTTAGGTACACATATCAGAATAATCATTTTAGCCTTGTATTGAAGTATTGACTACTTTGTTGGAAATACTTTCCCCATAGAAAAGAGTTCACATCCTTCAGATTTTAAAAAGTTAATGTTAGATAAAATCTGTTATTCTACTTTAGATCGAGAGAAATATTATGATAACCATGAACACTAAAGGAAAAAGAAACCCGGTGTAAATTCATTTCCACCTTCCCTCAGTCACAATAGTCTTGTCTTACTTCTAAATAAAACACTGCAGGTCTATGTCAGCAGTGGAATTTAGACATTAGGAAAAGGGAAAGCGTCATGTAACACATCACAAGCACTGAGGGTCAGCATGGTCCCAGTGGAGATGAGAGCAAACACATCAGCCTCACTCCACGTGGGCGACTTGTTTCAACGCCTCTTTCGAAGGGGGTCCCATCACCTTCTTCGTCTCTAGGGAGAGAGTGGGACAGAGAGGAGTTGCAGGATGATGGCTGTTTCTGGTGACATCATGTGTATAGAAGGAGGTGTCTGGACACCTGCCACTCCCCTGCCATTTTAAAGGTGTCGGGTTGCTCGTGGAGAGAACGCTGTGAAAGCCCCTCTGTCAGAGCACTGCAGGACCCCTGGTCGGCTTCCGTTGCTTTCTTCCCTGAGGAGGAGATGTGACCAATTCAAAGGATCAACAAACAAGAGCTAGACATTAAGGGTTGTCATCCTTCAAGACTTCCACCTTGAATGTTTGATGGCCTGTGGGTTGGGCTGCTGTTTTATACTTAACATATAAAACAGTAGCCCAACCCAAACAGTAACAACGAAGAGACGTTACTGGGAAGAAGCGTAGGGAGGAGAAGAGACAGCTGCGATGCCCTTGTCTCTCCCTTCAGAAACATTAGTGCTCGAGGAGCCTCTGGCACAACTCGTGTTCAAATGCCATCTGGCCAATAGACATGTCGTTATTTGTCTTGTCAGTAATCGTCAATTCGAGGCAGAGGGAAACTGATATCCAGAGAAGAAAAAAGTTTGTGTCTCTGACGCTGCATCTGGCATTGGGTTGTGTGCTTTCCTGTGATCTGAATTCGACCTCATGACAATCTCCCAAGTGCCAATTGTAGAGACGAGGAAGCCAACGCTATGGGACTTGCCCAAGCAGCATGTTAACTGCTCCGAATGTGATACTGAAGGCTGAAAGCCCCCTTCCTAAGTCTTTCAGTTCCCTTTCTCTCTGTGTGAGGGGCAACTAGCTGAAGCCCCTTCCTTCCCTGCTGATGGTGGACGCAGGAACCTCTAACCAGATGGGGATGCCCAGTCCTAGGTATGGAATGGGAAGAGCCTTTGCAGGAAAAACACTTCTCAGGGAGCCACCAGCACATCCTGGATGCGAATTCCTGTCCCTTCTAAACGTTACCTAACTCAGAGAGAAACACGTGTCCTCCTCGCTCTGACTGAGGTCAGTTTGCGAAAAGCGCCAAGTCAACTGACAGCCTTCCAGGCTGGTTCCCACGAAACAGAGGTTGAACCCACGGCCAAACAACAAGGACGCTTCGCCGGCATGATTACTCCATGTTGGTAACGCTTCCCAGCTCCTGCTGTTTATCAGTCTGCAGCACGATTTTAAATATTTATAGAAGTTAGAGAAAGGGGAAAAATGTAACAGCCTCACAGTCTACTTTTCCACTTTGTTTTGAAGATTACTCTCTTTTGAATGGATAGAAAGTGAAATTTTTCCCTTCGAGTTACCTCTGAGCTTTTTCTTTAATCTGACGAAAGCCAGGCCTGTCTGCATTCTGCTCGGTGGCAGTGGCGGTGGCGGTGCATCTGGGCAAGGCACACTCTCTCCGAATCAGACACTGGCCTGCTTCCTGCCTCAGCCTCACTCACAGCAGAGCTGAGTGTGGTGAATGTGGTTTGTGTGTGTGTGTGCGTGTGTGTGTGTGTGTGTTTCCCTTAGAACAAAAGACTCTTACATGCATTGTTGATTTTGTAGACTAGAATTGCTTAAGGAAAAAAAGTAATAGTAATAATAATAAAAGGCAAGCTTATTCTGTTCAATGCAAAGAACACGCCCTCATGATGATGCATTTACACTGGTTGTTAAAAACATAATTTAATTTTTAAAAAATATTTTATTTATTTTTAGAGAGGGGAAGGGAGGGAGAAAGAGAGGGAGAGAAACATCAACGTGAGAGAGAAACACCAGCCACCTGCCTCCTGTAAGTGCCCCAACCAGGGACCAAACCCACAAACTGGGCATGTGCCCTGACCAGGAACTGAACTGGCAACCTTTCGCTTTGTGGTATGATGCCTGACCCACCAAGCCACAGCGATAAAAGCATAATTTGATTTTTGAGAGTAATTCTTTTTTTTAATTGAAAGATTTTATTTTAGAGAGGGGAAGGAAGGGAGAAAGAGAGGGAGAGAAACATCAATGAGTGGTTGCCTCTCACACGCTCCCCTACTGGGGACCTGGCCCGCGAGCCAGGCACGTGCCCTGATTGGGAATCCAACTGATGACCCTTTGGTTTGCAGGCTGACACTCAATCCACTGAGCCACACGAGCCAGGGCTTGAGAGTAATTCTTTACTGGAGCTCAGTGATATGTTGTGAGGGTCATAATCTTGAGGCGTAGTCACGAGGAGAGTGCCGGCACACTGTGCATGCATTTTTCTTAAGTACAGAGCAGGAGCAGGCTCAGGAGAGACAGGCAGGATAAGATAATTGGGGGTAAAAACATTCTTGATGTTTTGAGGGGCCTGGGGCAGCGCAACACTGAGATGCTTGTTTTCATTCTGGCTCTTCAGTTCTGGGGATGCTGTTTTTCCCCTTTTCCTCTCCGGTGTGTTTCCATCTTTCCATTTTCCCCGCCCTGGTAAGTGCACTTCAGACTATTGCAAAGAGCCTCCTAGGCAACGGCCTCACCTGCTCACCATTGCCTTTTCACCTGCCCAGAGTGGAGCTCTGGTTCTGTCATTCCCAGCTCTAAAGAGCCCCTACGGCTTCCCATGGCTTCCAGCCCAGTCCACGCCTGTGGGCGGTGACACTGCCACTTCTTCCCGTCTGACCCTCCACTCTTCTCCTGGGCCCTCGGTCACAGCAGAACCAGATGATCGGTCTCTGAGCCTGCCCATGTGAGCCCACTCTCTGTCTTTACTCACTAGGTTCCCCACACCGCGGGACTCAACTCCAAGCCACCTCTTCTGGGAGCTCTTTCCCCGCCTCCTTCCCCAGCCAGAAGTAATGTTTACTTCCTCTCAACCGCCCTAATTCATCTGCTTAGATATGATGTATTTATTTGAGATTATATTAGGAACCACATTGTATTTATCCTTTTTTTTTTTTGTGGGAAGACAAAGACATAGATATAGTAATAAATATTTCTGTTTCCAAAGCTCAACCTCAGTTCCCACTGAACCAAAGAGCCTCAAAGAGTTTTTAAAAATTCACTGCTGAAGCTCAGGTGGAGGCCTTGGGCCTCTGAGGCACAGGGTTGGCTCCTGTCCCAGAGGAGCCCAGCCGGTCTGGTACACAGACATGCCGCCACCACCCAGCTGTCCTCAGAGATTCATCCACTCGGAGCTCAGAACTTCACCGGAGCCGCAGTTCCACCGTGACAGAGAACCAAAATGTATATGATATGGCAAAAGACCTTTCAAATCCTGAAGGGACCAGTTTGTTCCCCAGAGTAAATTTCTTAAAAGGAAGCAAAAGGAAGTCTGTTGCAGAGGCTGTAAGTTAAATTCCCTTTCCGCAGATCCAGTTTTTTCTGAATGTCACTGAACTCCAAAAGAATCAACCTCTGAAGAGTTGCTGCTGACACACAGCGATACTGACATGATATTTACCTGTTGCTTCCAGCCTCAGTTCCCAAGTGTTCCATACAAACAGTGACTCGTTAAAAGTCAAAAATAAGAAAAATGTAGCAAGAGAGAATTGGGAGTGAGGTTCTGGAGGGCCAGGCCTGTCTCCCACACTGAGTGGTCTTGGATTAACCCATCTATGTTTCAGTTTCCTGCTCTGTAAAATTCGGATAATATTAATAATACCTACCCCGTGAGACTGAGTGGATCACGTGCGTGTGAAACATTCAGCACAGACCCTGCTCGGAGTAAGAACTACGCAATTATAGCAATAGTAAGAGCTAAGACGAGGAAACCACTGAGAGCAGGGGCTTTGTTTGTGGAGCTCTCCAGGCTGGTTGGTTCTTGAACACCAAGATGTTCAGGCTAGCTTTATACCAGTCTCCCCGCCTGTGCCTGATGCTAAGTAAAGACTGTTACAGATGGCACTAAAAGGCCAAGGGTGGCTGGAGAAAAGCCCACTGGTGCAGTTCCCTGCATGTACACTCTCCTGCTCTAGACGCTGTGCAACTTGGGGACTTAGATGCCTCGAACGACTTTTAAAGATTCTGTGTCACTGCCGTTGTTTACTACTAGGTACAACTGAGTGATCCTGTGTCCTGCATTGCCCCAAACGTTCAAGGCTTAAGCTAAACTGTCCCAGCCTCAGTATATACCTGTAAAAGTTTCGGGTATAAAGCACTATGATTCATCTGTATGCACTACAAAGTGATCACCCCCAAAAGTCCAGTTACTTCCATCACCATACAGTTGACCCCTTTTCCCCCTTCTCCCCACCCCACCCCCTTTCCCTGTGGTGACCGCTGACCTGTTCAGAACCTTCCTTGTTTAAAGAACTTTCTCTGCTTCTGTGAATTGAACAAGCTCAAACACAACATGGATACATTGCTTGTTCACATTCTGCAAGGAGCCTGGGGACCACAGACTGGCATTTCTAGACAGCTTCAAAAGAGAAAGTATTTCACCTGGAGAGCGCTTCCTGCGGTCAAGGCTTGGCGTTCAAGTTTTACCAGCACGAGTAAAAGTGAACTTTGAGGAATGAGAGCAGGCCCTGACAGTTTGAGAAGCGCATCTTTTTTCTCATTTATCTTCCATAACATGAAGGCATAAGAAGACAGTAACTTAAGCTGTAAGGCGGCTCCCCATGGAGGACACCTCAATGTCTTTGCACCCCAGTGAACCCCGATAGATGAGCTTCACTTATCGGAGAGAGGAATAGTTCTGTGAGGTCACAACATCATGAAATCAAAACAATAAACACTCTTTGAAGCTGCTAAAGAAATATGTTTTAATATTACATTAAATGGATACCTTTTAAGGAAGTCAGAAATATCCTTCTACTTAAGCTCATCCTAGACCTCAGGAGCACTGAAAAAGGAGTCAACTATGGTTTATGAAAACATAAAAAATGGCCTTCTCCCAGTGCAGCAATAACTGTGTATCTTATGCATTTGCAGGGTGCTGCCACTTGGTTTTTCTTGACCATTCACGAGAACTTGTTTCTACCAATGAGAAAGAAACCAGATTCAGCCCAAAGCTGAAAACTATGTACTTAGATGATTAGTTTAAACTCTTCTGGGTTTTAAGCTTTTACAAATAAATATATCACAACAGTATGCATTAAAATGATAAAAAATAAAAATAAATATTCTGGAATAATACCACATAATATCACACAACCGTGCAAAATATCACGATGTACGGGCTGGGTAGAATCAAATAAAAAAATACACCAAAGTGTATTTTCCAGTATTCATTGTTACAAAATCATAACATCTCATGATACAAACAACAAGATTGTATAACGTCCCCACCTCGGTTTTTAGAACTAGCTTACAAAAAAAAAAAAAGAGAGGTGGAGAAACTCAGCAAAACAAAGTGGCGAGAAGAGTCGGGGGAGGGGCGCGGGGGGAGAAGGGGCGGAGAAACACGACGCCGAGGCGGTGATATCACCCACAGCCGACTGCACGGAATTCAGAAAGTTAAGTGTCACCCAGCAATTTCGGTCCGGGCTCGCGGCGCGCCTGCACAGCGTGGCGGCGGCGGCGGCCCCGGCTCGGAAGCAGGAAGGGGGAGGGGGCGGTGCGACTGAGTTCGCTCGGGGACAGCCAGGGGAGGGCCACCCGCCTCCGGGTCGGCGCGCGTTCCAGCCCCGGGTCGGGAGCGTTGTCCCTTGTCTTGCAATGATTTCATCTTTTCGGAAGAGCGGCCGCCCAGGACGCGGCTGCCACGTGCCAGGATGGGCCCCGTGCGCAGCGCCGGGGGACCCGCCGGACGCTGTCGCGGTCACCGCGGGTCCCGGCGGCGAGCGGAAGGAAAGGGCTGGCGGGTGGAGAGGGGCTCGGAATTGCCTGACCGGGCGGGGGCATGGCTCCGCCGAGACCGCGGGTCTCAGGGGGCTGTCCTCTTGCGCACCCCCACCTTCCATCCCCGAGAGGGGCAAGGCCAGAGTGCGGAGCAGGGTTCACAACTCCGAGGATGGGATGCAGGCTTTGGCCGGAGAGATGGAGCAGCCGTGCCCTCCCCGGAGCCCCTGCCCTGTGGAACCCGGTTCCCGGCCTGCGCCCCGCCGCGCAGTGCGCGCTCCCGGCGGCGTGGCGGTGGCTGTCCGACCCCTGCCTGAGCCGAGCCGCGGGGCACCCACGTAGGGGACAGTGGCGGCCGTGGGGCCCGGCGCCGCGCCGGTCTCAGCCTGCCACTCCTTCCGCGTTCGGCGCCCTCCGTGCCTCCTCCCCCGGCCCCAGAGAAACGCCTGTACCTTCCACCGCCTCCTCCACCATTTCGTCGTCGCTATCCATGGCGGCTGGGGACCCTGCCCAGCTCCGGGCCGCGCGGCTGCCTCCCGTCCCTCCCGGTGCTCCGGCGGCTGGGCGAGCGCTGGGGCTGAACCCTGCGAGTTTGGAGGAGGAGGAGGAAGAGGAGGAGCAGTCGGGGCTGGCTCGCACTGCCTCCCCCTACAGCCCTTTCAATTCCTTGGCCTTCAGTTGCTGCTGCCGCAGCCGTCCCTCCTCCCTTCGCCCACTTGCCCCTCGCCTCCGAGGCCCCGGGGTGCCGCCGCGGCCGCCGCCGCCGCAACTTTCTCCTGTAATAACCCCTCTTTGTTAGCGAGCAGCTGATCCGCTGACATCACCCGGCGCCGGTGCGCTCCCTCCCTCGCTGATTGACAGTTCCCTGTCCCTTCCCAGAAGTAAGGCTCCTTAAAACGAAAGGCGCTCCGGGTCCGGGTCCGCGCCGCCTCTGCGTCCCAGCCAACCAGCCCCCCGGCCCATCAGGGTTTCTCCTTGGCTTTTCGGCGTCTCTGTGCGCTCCGAGCTCGCCACGCGGCCCTGGGCGTCGAGGGGGTCTTGAGGGCACTTGGGACCGCCGGCACCCGCCCTCGGGGTGTCTCCGCGCTCCGGACCTCCAGCTCTGCGGGGGGCACTTGGAAATTTGCCCTGCAGCGCCGGCCAGCTGCGCCCCCCTCCCCCCAAGTCAGACAACGTCCAAAGAGCGATTCTGACGCTCTGGCGCCACGACTTCCTCTCGCCCACGTCGCCACTTCACCCGGTTTGCCACCCGGAGCTGCACGGGTGAGGCACGCACCTGAGCGCAGGTGTCCCTGTGTCGCCGCATCACATTAGACAGCAGGTTTCCCAGACTCCAGGCGGCGACGCCGGCCCCGATTCCGCGGGACCGTGGCTCCCACGCCAGCGTGCTGCCTCCCCTCCCTGCTCAGGACCGCCAGGCGTCTCCGTGATTCAAAAGTTCAGCAAGTCCAAACGGCTGCGGGCTCTGTATCAGGCAGGAAACTGGCCGCGCGGAAGGCACGCTGGTTCCTCCTCGCGGTGCGGTCGTGGAAAAGGAGCTGACGAGGAAGGACCCTCCGTCTGGCGCGCCCTGGACGGGTGATGTCCCCAGCTGTCACCGTGGTTCTCCGGGTGCCAACCACTCCACAGATCCGAGCCTTGCAAGAGGAGAAAATCCCGAGGCCCCCGGTTCCCGGCCCAGCCACGTAGCTCCATTGCGGCGTTGTCTCTTTACAGGTGGCATACAGCGCGGCTGTAAATAGCTGGTTAAATAGATGCAAATGCACACAGTGTACCGTGGAATCACCGGGTGCTGCTCTGGGCATCTGCCAAGAACAGCTACTGCACCGGGGAGGGGTGGGGGAGAGCAGTGAAAGTTGTTCCATTTCGTTCCATTTCGTGCACAACGAAGGCTCCAGGCTTTGGAGCCTTCAAAGTATGGCGCTTCCAGCACAGGGCAGACCCACCGCGCCTTGCTTTCTGGTTCTGTGCTTAAATGCCAGGTATTTTTATAGACTGTTAGGAGTTTCTTCTTAAGTTCAGTCTTTCTCTGTGAAAAGAGAACAATGTTAGGGACCTTTGTTCCATATACTGCCAGGAATTTCAACCCCCTTGGGCTGTTTCAGAAAGACAGGGAAGGACCTAGTAGCAGCAGTTAGGAGAAGGGTTCTGGTGCTTCGCATCACCCCTGGCAGCGCGGATTCCTCCCCCAGGAGAGAAGAGGCTCCAGCTACACTGGGGTAAGGTCCCTTTAGGCTTAGCCTACACCACTTAGAGGTCCTTCAGCTTAGTCTACACCTCCCCGAACTCTTCTGGCTTAAGCCGAACCGCCTTGAAGTCCCCCAGTGCAGACCCTGGGTGCTGAAACCACCCAGAGAGCGTGCTCCTGAGGTGGAAGACGGAAGAGCCATTCAGGTCACATCATTTTCAACTACGAACCACAGAAAGAGGACTTTATTTCAGAATTTTTAAAAAAAGCTTGGTCACTCACTGGTTTTAAGTTATATGACTTTTTCCCCTTATTTTCCCCTTAAACATATTATCTCCTACTTTCTATGTTACACTGATATGCAAAAACACACCAGATACTCATCTTCTTCCTCAGTTTCCAGTTTATTTTCGCAGGGGAGGGAGAGAAAATTTTTGAAAGTCAAAAGGAAGCAAAAATAGCCCGGCTGGTGTAGCTCAGTGGATTGAGTGAGGGCTGGGAACCAGAGGGTCCCAGTTCGATTCCCAGTCAGGGCACATGCCTGGGTTGCAGGCCAGGTCCCCAGTGAGGGCCATGTGAGAGGCAACCATACATTGCTGTTTCTCTCCCTCTCTTTCTCCCTCCCTCTCTCTCTAAAAATAAATAAATAAAATCTTAAAAAAAAAAGGAAGCAAAAATAATGTATTCCTTTACTAAAAGGAGGCTGAGGCAGGGGCAGTGAAGTTGGAAGAAATCTCCCCTCAAAACACACAGGTGAGCCCTGGCTGGTGTGGCTCAGTGGATTGAGTGCCAGCCTGTGAACCAAAGGTTCGCTGGTTCAATTCCTGGTCAGGGCACATGCCTGGTTGCAGGCCAGGTCCCTGTCAGGAGCACGCGAGAGGCAACCACACACTGATGTTTCTCTCCCTTTCTCACTCCCTTCCTCTCTAAAAACCCTGAAAGCTCCCTGAGAACCTCCACCAGATTCGCACTCGAGGCAGGCGGGCAGCCGCCAAGACACAGGCCTGCCCGTCCGGGGCCGCCACCATTCCCGCTGGCTCTGGGCCGAAAATGCAGGCAAATGTTTTCATGACCCCCTTAAGGTACATTTGCATTTTTACACATGATTTTGGGTATGTTTTCAATCCCTTTCTCTAGACGGCCTGATTCTCAGTTAAAGCCCCAGGGTCCCGCACGGCGCCTGGTACAGGGGGAAGGTGCAGCAGGCCGGTGGTGACGTCGCCGAGAGGAACGTCCTGGTTCCTGTACCCTGGGCCGCGCGTGCCGCCTGGGCGTCGCAGTGCGCTCCGTCTTGGCTCCAGTCGGAAGGGCGTTTTTCAGCTGTTCCACTTTCCCACCTCGACTGGCCCCAGAGCTGCTTCCATGGCATTCTTTCCCACAGCTTTCTCCATTGAGAGCTCATTTCGTAAACCCTTTCCACTTGGCTCCCTGCCATCATCCTCTGTCGTACTCTGTCCCCACCACCGTGGGCATGGGCTAGGAAATCAATAAAGCTCTTAATCACAGTGGGCGGCTGCAGCGGCCTCGAGGCTCTGCGCCTCACTCACTCGGCAGATCGATGCGCCAGCAGCCGCCTCCGTGGGCGGACGGCAACCGCACGGGACAGCCCGTAGTCAGGCCCCGGGTGGGACTTGCTTCCGCGTTCACACCCAAGAGTGGCTTTTCTCAGCTGCTGTGGTTTGCTTCCTTTGCATCCAAGGATATACTCCTCTCTTCAGGCGTATAGGGAAACGTAAGTCCCTCTTCCACTGCTGCAAGCAGTCAAAACACTGAGTTCTTTCATTCCTTTGACCGCCTTTGTCATTCCCCACAGAAGGCTGAGGCTTGCTTAGAAGACTGATGTAATTTTTTTTGCAATAAGTGTATTTGTATAGGCATTGTGTGCTTTACTCACCTTCCTACATTTACGGGAAACGATGCTGTGAATTCACTACTATGCACACTGGCATAGTAGTGAAAAGCCTCGTGGTCGGGGAACTTGTGCGAGCCCCTCACCCTGCCCTGCTGCTACTGGAATGGGCCGGAGGGGCCCAGGCCCTCTTCTGGGCGTCCACGCCCCTGGGAAGCAGGGGCCTCTCTGGGGGTCCCTGGATCTGTGGCTGGTGTCTCCTTTCCGCTTTGTTTGTTCACACTGATGGAGGGAAGACAAGGACAGAATGAGTGAAGGAACTCTTAAATAATCATCGAAGTTCATTTTGGCCCTGCTCACACTTTAACCAGATTTTTTCTCACCAAATTCGCCAATTCTATGAGTTTATACCCTATTTGTTTTAGTTCCTCCAAGAATTAGCCATGCAGTTGGTCAGTGAAGCTCGCTGGACCACATTTTTCCCATCTGGAAGTGAGGAGGTTGGGCTACAGACATTCTAGGTGCAAACCTTCCCTGTGCACCACTCCTGGGAAAAGCTCCATGGAGCAGGGAGAGCCCCAGGGTCACGCAGAGAAAAAGGGAAGGGGAGATGATGTGTTCAAGTTCTAGCATCATCTCAACTGAAGGGCACTGAGATCTAGTCGCCAGGAAGGGATCTGTCTCTTGCTCTAGGAAGAGAGACCTGGGCCTTTCAAGAGAACTGAGGAGCTTGGATTCTGAAGCACTGAGTCACAAATCAAGTGGTTGTGTTGGTGACAACTGCAGAAGCTGGAGGAAGGGGCCGGGCGAGGAGCAGCAAGGAGCCGTGGGTGAGCAGTGGATGGAAGGGAGGCCTTTGCAGCATGTGGAGCGCCGTGAAGAGCAACCTGGAACGCCAAGGGCACCAAATAAAAGTCGGGGAGCAAAGGAAGAAATGGAGAAAATACATTCTGCTGCAAACAGGCGTGCCTGCGGCAGCAGCAGTGAGGAGGGCTCAGGAATTCAGGGTGACCTGATTCGATTACACAGGGAGTGCAGGAGAGACAGGAGAGTGTCCTGACCCAAGGAAGTGGGGGAGATAATAGAGAAGACACGATAGTTAGTTACCATGGCATTAAAATACCTCATGCCACATTAAGCTTATTTTTTTTTTCTCTTTTGCTTGATTCTTGTTCTTGTAACGTGTTAATGCCATTGCAGTCTATCCGGTACACTAAATTTAGATCTTTGAGGCATGGAGGGAAGGAAGACACAGGTCTCCCCATTTGGGTCCACTCTGGGCATTTATTCTTCCTCTGAAGTGTGCCTGGATTTTTTTGGTCTTGGCATTATGGGATATGAAAACCCTTGCCAGGCTGGGGTCCGATAATGCTGCTAAGTGATATAATTTGGAAAAAAAAAAGAATAATTGGAAATGATTTTTAAAGAGACAACTGCTTTAGAAATTACTTCAGAAAAATCAATGGGATGCAGAAATTTGAAAACTACAACTACCATCAAAATCATATATGTTTTCTTAAGTATTTATTTATTTTTTGCTTTTTAAAAATTATTTTACTGGACTCTGATTAAGATTACTGGGCCCTGTAATTGGCCACATGCAAGTGCTAACACTGCAGAGGGTGGATACACTGTGTACTCTTTTTGACATTTCTGTGTCGTGGGGGTAAATCATACCTGCCGATACCCGTGGGTGACCGTGACCCGATGCGTGTATGAATCTCATACTGAGACACGCGGGGAAAGAGAGACTGGGGCCATGTGGCTAATTCCTTCCATCTCAGGAAAAAGCCCTCTCGCTTGCCCAGCCAGGGTTTTTATCAGGGGCATTAGCACACATTTACATTGGATTGATTATACAAGGGATTAAGCAGAACAGGGGTAAGATTACTCATTAGCAGGGCATTAGGATGTAAATTCAGGTCCGGTGGCAAACAGGACCAGATTAAAGTAATATGCAGGGCACAGCAAGCCAGAATTTTCTAAGATACATCTTTGCCAAATTCCTATTAGAGAATTCCCATTCCACAGACATGATCCACACTTGCTCACACGGGAATCACACGGAGCTGTGCTCAAAATGTGTAAATTCTAGCCCTGGCTGGTGTAACTCAGTGGATTGAGCGCGAGCTGGGAACCAGAGGGTCCCGGTTCGATTCCCCGTCAGGGCACATGCCTGGGTTGCGGGCCAGGTCCCCGTGAGGGCCATGTGAGAGGCAACCGTACATTGCTGTTTCTCTCCCTCTCTGTCTCCCTCCCCTCCCCTCTCTCTAAAAATAAAATAAAAATAAAATCTAAAAAAAAAAAAAAAATGTGTAAATTCTCAGGACTGCGTGTTTACACGTGTGTGGAAATCACTGCCACATTTCTGTACAGAGTGAATGAAAGGGTATGTCCAGCTGATTTATTTGCCACAGATGTCACTAAATTCATCAAGGCCTAGATCTTGACCTCCACAAGTGGACTCACATTAACCAGACCTCAGAGACTGATGTACATACCTGTATTGTGACCAACAGACAAGAATACTCATGTTGTCATGACAAGTATCATCTCCTTTTGTAGATAAATGTACTCAAGAAGACAGATTCCATCCAGATGCTTGCTTAGTTAGCCAGGAGTTAGAATAAACAATATTAGTTGTGTAGGCCACAAGAGAAATTCCTGATACAATATCCTGAAAGAATAAGGCTGCCCACTCACTCCACCCACCCCTGTTCAGATGGCCTGTCCGCTTCTGAGATTTTAGGCTTCCTTTCTTCTTTAAAAAAAAAAAGTTCTAGTCTCTTCAAACTGGTTTCTCCACGTGGCATCCTATATAGCCAACTAGGTAGATTTATGCTTTTAAAGTCATAATCACATTCTCTTTCTACCTTCCTGATGTGACAGTCAAGTCACTTTGATAGGAATTTAGGGTAGCTCCACATGCTTCAGACACAAATTCAGTTGCCGTCTCGGTTTCTACTCTCTCGGAGTCCTAGTCATTGTGTGAGCACATTCTGCTAGAAAAACATTCCGAGGGCTGCTGTTGGGCTGGCCTTTGTATGCCTAGCACCGTGCTGGGTGTGTGCGGGCTCCGTGCCAGGAGGTGGTCTCTGCCACGGAGGGGCCGACCCAGAGGAGCCCACCCGGGCAGGCTGCCGAGCGGCCGAGTGGCCGAGTGGCCATCTTGGGGACAGTTTGCATCTGACAGATGAGTGTTGAGCTGTGAACAGGGAAGAAGACAGGAAGTTGGAAGTCCTCTTGCTTTGGAGAACTTCATTACATTAAGAAAAATCCAGTCTTAATGTCGAATTTTACACTACCACTTACTTTATTACTTTTAGAAGAGAACCACTTATTATAGAAATACTAGAATGATAGAATATCAAAAAGAAGGAAGTAAAATACACTTGAAATCCTAATAAGCAACACTAACCTCTATAAACAATGTGATATATATCTTTTCAGATACTTTCTAAAAACATGTAATCATAGGCAAACTGGCTGTACAAGATATGTAATATTTTGTAATTTGTCAATTAACTCTATTCTTAATTAGTATTTCATATCAGTTAACTATTCAAAATATACTTGATTCCAAGTATTGTAATTTAACTTTTTTTCATACTGTCGTTCAAGATGGGCTTATGGACAGTATTCTTAAAATTAATAATAAAAATGTAAAAAATCTGTAATCTGGGAATTATGTCATATATAGAAGTAAGCAGTCATATGCTTTTGAGAACAGTCGATAATATATTTGCATCTGGAAAAATATAAACTAAAATGTTAATAGTAGTTAGAGTGATACGATCTCAAGTGATTTAATTTTTCTGTTCATTTAAAAAAGTTTTCTTATAATGACTATTATTAATTATTTAATTATGAAAGGTTGTTATTTAGCCCTGACTGATGAGGCTTTGTAGGTTGACCATCATCCCACAAACAGAAAGGTTGCTGGTTCGATTCCCAGGCAGGGCACATGCCTGGGTTGTGGGCATCATATTCATGCTTCTGCTTCCACTCTTGCCTTCTATGGAGTAGGAGAGTGGCCTTTCACGTCAGATCCCATAAGCCATTGCCTTGGATAAATAAAGCTTTCCAATGTTGTCCTTGCACTTAGGGTTAGAGCTAAACAACTTACACTGGAGGCCAGGTGCTGGGTATCTGGTCCCTCCCCACCTCTGTAAGCAGCTCTTACATTATCCTCCCTTCTTCTCAGTTGCTGCCCTCCAGAGCACTGACCCTTTTGTTTCTAGAATAAAATCAAATTCTGTCCTGCCTCAGGGCCTCTGCATCCACTTTTCTCTTTACCTGGAATCCTCTTCCCTATATTGTCTCCTAGCTGGGTTTTTGTCTCAGTGCAAAAGTCCCTCCTCAGGGACGTCTTCTCTGGCCATTCATTCAGATGAAAGTCCTTGCCCAGTCACACTTCCCCTGTTTAATACTTCTCCTGCTTTCTACTCATCGCAGCATCTGTCGCTCCTTGACCCGTTCTTGTTATTTGCTTTATTCCGTTACCTAGTGTCGTCTCCCCACAGGCCCTGTTCATTTTGTCAGAGTTTTCACTGGACACCTAGAATGGCAACCAGGACATCATAGCTGCTCATATATGCTTGCTGGAAATTCAATTAATCAAGAAGATTGTCTTTGTCAGGTGAAGGAACAGTTTCATCACCTATTACCGCCTTCACCTCCCAGGGCTGGTGTTTTCCTGAAGAAGAAGGAGGCAGTCATATTACTATATGTACACCCACTCTTCCTAATTAGAACCAGGATGATTTAAAACAAAGTCAGAATAGTCTGTTTCTCAGGACCCTCCACGAGACCAGATTCATAGCTTTTCATTCCTTACTGAGACCTAAAAAAGAAAGGCTGCCCAGATTAGAAAGGAGAAGGCTTGCAGGCTTTGACTCATACATGAGGCTGGACAGGCAGTCCCCACTCGACAAAGAGGTCGTGTTCCTGAGGTTTCTTTGTGTATGGTGTTTGTTTCCAGCACAGAATGTGTTTTTCACGGCAAGCAACGTCCCCAGACTAGCCCACAAAAGCCTATTTAACCTACCATGCTCAGCAGAAAAAAAAAATGTTGAAGTACTAGGAAACAAAACAGGGAGAACAAGTAAATACAATTTAAATGTTTATCTTAACAATTAATGCTTGAGGAAATGCAGCTTACAACGGAGGAGGAGGAGCTGTTTGGCCAGGGGCGGGGCCTAGGATGTGGAAGATTTGAGAAGGGGGTGGGGGTTGGGGGATGGCCGCCCAGCTGTCACGGCCACACCTCAACCCTGCGTCTGATTGGCTGAGGCTGCAGGCAAAAGCCACGCCTCCTCAGGACACCTTGGGCTAGGCCACGTCGGAGCCTGAGGAAATGATCATGCAGATCTACCTGAAACAGAGCACAGGTGGTCTGCGGCCACACTTCCACCCATTGAATTCTAGAGGTTGGAATCAACGAGAGGGCTCGTCCACACCTCAGAGACCCAAGGATGTGCTAATCGGACGGTTCAGGAGCTTTCCCTGGGAACTTCTGCTTGAGTTATCCAAATATAAGCAGGAAAATACAATTTACTAATAAAAGGTTCAGTTTCGGTTTCATCATTGAAAAAAACATCATTTCATCATAGAGATTACCACTATGTAATCTCAGGCATTTCCCGCCATATCTGATCTTGGTGCTGTTACCTCGAGGCCAAAGATTTCATTGCCTAAAAGTTAGGCCCCACAAAACAGAGAGGGATCTCTTGACAGGGGCGTTCTTCTAAAATGTCTCGTGTCCTTTTGCATGGGAAAGTGTTCTATGTACGTGGGAAAGACCGGTTAACCCGAAACAAGTCCAATCAACCCTGATTTTGGAAGCTCGTGGAGATGATCTGCTGGTATAACTGGCAAAGAAGGATGCGAAGAAATTTAACACACAATCGGTTCGTTACTATTCTTAGAAAGAGAACCTCACAATTGTCTTGTCTATCATTGTTAATGAACTCTTAAAGATCACCTAAAAGCAACAGCAGTAGTTTTCCTTGTAGCAATGATGATCTACATTTAGAAGGAAAATATAAAGGAGGTAACATTTCCAATGACAGTGTCTTATTGGGAACTTCAAATGCTCAGGCAGGAGAGGAAAGTACTCTAGCAGTGACGAAGATATTCACGTTGAAGATGTCTGTGAGGAGTTTGAATAAATTTGTTCCATGACGTGAAGCTAAAAATAGCAATATTTATTAATTAAGATATTATTTTAGGAAATGTGTGATTTAAATATAAAGGAACCAAATTAATGTATTAAATATTACAGACATTTTATTCTTTCATCTACAGCCCTAATAGTTTATAGTTTCCACTGGGCTAATTCAGGGGGGAAAAGATCTCATTGGAAAAATAAGGATCCCATTTATGCCACCTCTTTGTGAACAGGCGTATGTGGAATATATCGCACACATGTTTGCTTCCAAAGGAGGCAGAGCCTACTGGACTCAGAGTAAGATGGACAGACTCTCCAGGTTCTGGTTCTGAACTTACTGTATCGCATGTCCTCTGGGCAAGTTCCCCCCCACCCCTCTCTGCAGTGGCTCAGTTTCATCCACCGAGAAATGGAAACCATTGTGCTTCTTATATTACTGTTTTTATCATCTTTATTATAAATGTATAGACTCAATTATTGATTGCTTTATATTAATAGAAGCAGAGTCTGAGTCATCTCAGATGACTTAATTTGACACCATTTTACACTGACTGTATTTTGGTATGAACCTATTAAATCTGACCTGCAATTTTACATTAAACAAAATAGTAAGACTAGGCCATCAACACTGGCCCCAGTAGTGGAGGGATTGCCTAGGTTTTCTTTACTGGGATTAGCTCTTCCCTGGCGCCTACTCTATAGTGTGGGCCGCAGTATAATATGGAAGGTAGGCTCTGGGGTCAGACAGCCCGAGATCAAATCCATGTCCCACCCCGTTCTAGCTGGCTGATCTTCAGCAAATTTCTTAAGCTTACTTAGCCATGCCAGACTGTTTTCTAAAATGAGGGAGCACAGGAAAATATAAGCGGGAATGATAAACCCACTTCATTGGGTTATTGGGAGGATTAAACGAGGTCATACATGTGACCCCCTAGGGCTGCCACAACTATAAGCACGGCGAAGTGGGTGACTTGAAACAACAGAAATGTATTGTCTCATAGTCCTGTTGGCCAGAAGTCCTAGATCAAGGTGTTGGCAGGCCCATGCTCCCTCTGAAATGTGTAGGTGCATCCTTCCTTATCTCTTCCTAGCTCTGGTGCTTGTCAACAATCTTTGTCATTCCTTGGCTTATAGGCGCCTCACTCCAGTCACGTAGGTATGTGCTCCCGTGTGTCTTCACATGGTCTTCCTGGTGTGCGTGTCTGTCTCTGTCTAAATTTCCCATTTCTAAAAGGACCCAGTGATGTTGGATTAGGGCCCACCCTAATGACATCACCATAACTCGGTCACCTCTGCAAAGATCTTGTTTCCAAATGAGGTCACATTCAGAGGTGCTGGGATTCAGACTTCAGCTCATCCTTTTTTGTGGGGTGGGTAGAAACAGAAGTCTTTTTTCCAATAATTCTCCAAAGTGAGAACTAGTGTCTTACTTTTTGCCAGCTAAATTCTCTTCCCTGCAAGGTGTTTTAGTTACAGAGATCTTGCTCATCAAGGACATGCAGATGTAAAAACATCTCTTCTTCAGTTGGGTCTGCTCGTCAATAAACCTGAAAGCAGGGGTTTGCTTTGTTTACAGAGGAAGGGATTCTTTGTAGCTGGACTCTGTCAGGCCATCGGTGCAGCCTGGCACGCCCCAGCCACCCCTCAGTCAGGCTGAACGCGGAAGAATGTAGAAGTTAGGAACTTGGCTGTGAAGTCAAGTAGACCTGGGTTCAGATCCAAGCTCTGTCACCAACCAAGCCTCAGCCCTCTCTTCTGTAACACGGGGGTAGGAACGCCTCCTAGGGGTGGTGGTAGGATTAGGAGTGTCTGACACCTGGCTGAAGGAAGGAGGGGTTATTATCTCTCATATTTCACAGAATATTAAAGAATTAAAAGCTTAAGTAATGTTCCCAAGGTTGCATGGTAGATTAGTAACAGAGGCAGGGAAAGGATTGGCCCATCCAGTTTGGTTGCTTTAAGTCTTGCTATTTCTAATTCCCACTTTTATTTAGGAATGGGGGCTGTAAACTGTGAATTAGTTCCAGCTTAGCTTTCCTCATTAAAAAAAAAAACCGGGGCAACCCTTGCTTTTCTAATCTTCTACTGCACAAGTGCTCTGAGGTTATTGAGCCAGACTGAAAGGTGGTGGAATTTTCCCGTGGGCACGTGAACACCCCTTGCTTCCTGCTGTTGGTATTCCGCAGCAGCTGTCCTGCTGAGCCTGGAGCACTCCATCAGGGATGGGCCGGAACTCCAGCTGCTGGTGAGCCAGTGTTCACTATTTATAGTGAGAGGGGGTGCAACAGAATGGAATTTTCCCCTCTGAGTAGTTTTGATGCAACCAACCGGAAGTGGGCTCTGACAGATGCTGAATTCCTGTCTGATGACAAGAATGAGGTCATTTACAGTCCTTCTCACACTGGAATGTGCGTTGGAATCACCCGGAGCAGCTCCTTACCACGCTGATTGCGGGGGGCCACCCCTAGAGTTTCTGAGTCAGTAGGTGGGGTGGGGCACCAGAATGTGCATTTCTCACAAGTCTGGGGCCCTGCCGATGCTGCTCTGTAATGTGCGGAGGGCCCAGGGAAAGGCCATCATATGGCAGCAGATGGAACCGAAGGACTGCACTGATGTGCACCCAAAGGATCTTTCTGGGGATGCTGCTGTCCCTGTCAGATCAGAATCAGTCACTCCTGAGCCCGCATTGCTGGGGCAAGGGTGTCATTTTACAAAGAAAGACAACAGCATAAACAAATAGTGCTCATAAGAAATTTGTGTTCGGACTATTTAATATAAATTATTTTTATCTCTTTTTGAGAAAATGAAATTAAGTTGGTCATTTTATCACTTCATAATGTTTGGAGTCAAGGCCAGTAGATTTGACCTCCACTTTCAACTTCAAGCAGAGCCAAACACGGGCCCTGTGGGCTGATGAGGTCATCTGTCTTTGATCCAGGGCCAGGGAAAAGCCAGTGGGCAGGCACTGGAAGAATGTAGCTGATTTGCTGAGTAGACCTTGACCTTGGCTTTGGTCTCCCAATTTCTTGCATGAGATTGCCCTGCTTAGTTTTTCTGCTTCTTTTTGAGTGAATTTGGATATTTTACATATTCTTCAATTATTTATTTTACTCATATTTTCAAAATATTAGCACATACTTGTACAAATAATTCTTTTATAAGAACTATAGTTTCCTATATACAAATAGTATGTTATGTACCTGAAACTAATATCATGATATATGTCAATTACATCTCAAATAAAGTAAATAAAAGTTTAAAAAAGGGAATGATAGTTTTCTATATATGTCTCTTAATCCATTTTGTAGTTCCTAACTTTATTGGTTCCCTTCCCCCATTTTTCTAGATAGACTTGCTAATGGATCATTTATGATTGTTTATTGTTGCTGTCCCCTTTGTTTTTAGTGAGCTGGCTCTGAATTTCTTTATGAAGGTGAGGGCCTGCAAAGGTCTGAGGTTTTACCCCACATGCACACTGACAAGGTCAGCTGCTGGTGGAACAGGGGAGCCTCCTGGGTCTGGGGGGACTGGCATTGTGCCGATTCCCTCACCCCTCTTCCCACAGGTCCACACCCTGATAGCCGCTCATGTGGCCGGTTGAGTTACAGGAGGGGAATCTGAATCCTATGCTTCAGGCGCTTGAATGTTTTTAAATGGACAGTAAGAATGCCTACCCTTGGCTCTGCATGGAGGTGCTGGACCTTCTAAAGCTGTTCGCTGCACAGATGAGATAGTCCGCTGCGTGGATGAGATAGTCCAGAACAGCAGCAGCCAGCGAGGGGCAGAAATGCAAGAGACCCATGGACCCATGTCTCCCGACAATCAATTCCAAGGATTTTGTTTTCAACTTCACTATATTCTGCTTTCATTTTAATTCTTTTCTAAGATTAAACAAAAATTATTCTTTCCCCATCTTCTTGACTTAAATAATCACTTCCTTCACATGCATTGTCTGAAACTAAAAAGGTTTAATGCTGGTGACTTTTCCTCTGAACCAACCTTTGACTACATGTCATAGGCTTTAATACATGGCGTTCTCCTGATCATGATTTGCTAAATTATCTGGTTTTTCTTTCTTATTTGCAGAAATCAAAGGTTTTGAACAACATCTACCCATCATCTTTGGGTCTCCCTGCTCTCTTGGTTTACTCCGGAAGCTACTGTCTTTTCCTCTGGTCCTTGTAAATTAAAGCCAGAAAGCTCTTCTGCAAAGGATCTCTGTGACTTGTGTGCTAGACAAGGTTACATTGCACTTCAGTGCAGTCTAAGAGGAAATGGAATTTGGAAGATAAACGTTCAAGTGCTGACCGCGCTACTGCCTACTGGTGATCAAATAAACTACCTACTTTGAGTCTCACTGTTGTCCACAAATGTGGGACTGAATGGCATTATCTCCAACGTCCTTTTCAGTGTATGACTCCAAGAGATTTGGAACTGGTTTCTTTTTTCTTTTTGATTTTTTAGAGAGAAAAAGAGGAAGGGAAACAGAGAGAGAGAGAAACATTGATTTGTTGTTCTACTTCTACTTCTCCATGCATTCATTGGTTGATTCTTGTATGCGGTCTGATGGGGGATTGAACCCCAAACCTTGGCATATCGGGACGATGCTGTAACCAGCTGAACTAGCTGGCCAGGCCCCGAATTAATGTCAATCAAACTAGTTCAGTGATTTCTAGGCTGACTTGTTAGTTGAGGCAGCATGGCCAAACAGAAAGATCTCTGGTCTTAAAAACTGGAATAGCTGAGCTCTGCCCTAACTTTGGGCAAGCAAATGCCTCAGTGTCCTCGCAGGTTTTCTTGTGTGATACAGAGAAAAATTTCGTGGCCCCGGGGGCCCATTTCCTCCTCTGTTGTAGCAGGAAGCCTGCTCAGTCGGTCAGGGCTGGCTAATGGAGGGAGAAGCTCTTGCTGGCCCGGAGCCTCCCCTGTCTAACAAGTCTGCTTCCAGGCTCAGGAATCTAGAAGATAATGAGAGTTACCTAGATGAGGCCATGCTTCTGTCTGCACTGTGTGCAGAGTGCTGACGGCTCTGAGCCCTTGAGGCCTCCTGGGGCCTCTCCATGGTGTGTCCGTCCTCCCGTGCTGAGTCCTACGTACCTGTCCGGTGGATAATGGGGTGGTAATGGAGAGCCTCACAAACACTCCTTACTTGTCTGCTTGTAAGTTTCCCCCCGATAGATCCTCGTTTCGGTGCACACCACGCACACTGTCAACACATGTGCGCCTGCCCTCTTTGTACGACCTGTACTGTTTAAGGAGCGTAATGCTAACTGCTTCACATACATCATCTCATTCGATGCCCATGAGAAGTTTGAAAGTTAGGTATCTTTTCCCCAGTTTACAAAGGGGACAAACCTGGTGCGTGGAACGGTTGAGCAGTTTGCCCAAGGTCACACTGCTGGAGGAGGCAGAGCTAGAGTTTGAATCCAAATTGTTTGGACATCACAGACAGTTTTCCTGAAAATGGCACCCAACGGTCTTCTTCAAACAAAATCAGTGTACGATGACACATTTTTTAATAGCAGAAGACAGTAAAGTGTAAGGGAGACCTTTTCTAATTTGTTCAAAAGCGCCATATGGACAAGCAGGAGTCCTGATGTAATACGACCATCTCATAGGAGGTAATTAATACACGGTGATAGAAATGCATATTTTTTCAATGAAATGTTTCACTCAAGATGCATCTAACACTCGTGAGAAAGCAAAGCCTGGGCTCAGGGAAGGAGGCAGGGGCAAGGCCAGAGGTGCAGCATCAGAGAGCCCGCACCCTGAGCTCGGAGGCCGGAGCATTCCGGTTCACACAGCTCTCGCTCCTCCCTACCAACCTGTTGACACTAACTCAATGCTTCCCGGATCTCATCGGAGGGTTATTGGGAGCTGGTGTGTCTATGAGCATTCCACAGCCCTGCTGCTTGAAGGAAAGAGTTTGTTGTCTTATTGTTGG
The DNA here is from genome assembly GCA_004026765.1 of Micronycteris hirsuta. Taxonomy (NCBI): domain Eukaryota; kingdom Metazoa; phylum Chordata; class Mammalia; order Chiroptera; family Phyllostomidae; genus Micronycteris; species Micronycteris hirsuta. Next base: position 66,549 of record PVJI01006125.1, read on the forward strand.
TACAGAAATCTGTGATAAGGAACATCTATTTCATAAAAGACAGATAGGGGAGAGCTTCACTTTTAAGAAATTAACTTTTATTACGTTTTAGGAGCTAAAAACGACCCATTCGATCAGTAACGCTTCAGACACAGGGGCTGTAGAGATCCCCTACCTTCCTGCGAGCACTTTGCTACAAAATAGCCTTTGCTTCTTTTCCATAGGCTCAAATGTCCTACTTCCACATGCTATTTTCAGTTTTTGTGAGGAAAAGACTCTTCTGAGATCTGCCAGCCCTCATATTAACTCATTCTCTTCTCTTTCCCAGGGCTTAGCATGGCATTCTCTGGGGTCCAAGCAGGGTCTGGTCTTCCAGATCCTTCCTCAACTCAACTTGCTTCTGGTTTAAACAGATTATCACTTCGGGGCAGCCAGCAGCCCTTGAAAGTGCCCAGAAGACTTGCGATAGCAAATGTGTGCGTGCACTTTCAAGGCCCAGACACGCATGTGCACACACCCACCGCTGAGTGATGAGTCTAAACAGTGAGGTGAGTGTTCATCTGGGAGTGAAGCATGAGACCTCGCTGTCTCCCTGTAAATCCATACACCTAAATGCAGCTGCTTGGAGAGCTGCACAGAGACGCATGCGCATGTCCACACAGAAGGAGGTACGTTACTCAGAGAGGGCCGATGGATGCATGGAGACCTTCCTGTAAGAAGCACACGAAAGCCTTCATAGACTCATAAGTTGAAAGGAAGGTGCCAGGAGTTAGGAGGAAGGTAAAAGTGGCACCAGCTCAAGAAGATAACCGCCTTAGCGATTAAGTTCGTAGTCAAAAGCCGCATAATCGGGCCCTGGCATTTCAGGTAATGGTCGTTCCTTGGACTCTGGATCAGGAGTGATGCCAACCGCGGGATTTACTATGATTTCTGAGCACTGCAAACAGAGGAGCTGATCTACACCGAAGTGCCCCTAGTAGGAAGGTGGTTTTGTGCAAGTTGTACAAATGTTGCATCTTGAATTAATGTCCTTTACGTCTACACAGTTCCCATTTTACTGATTCCAAGTTCTTCCATGTTAGCCTTCTAAGAATTAATTTGGTTCTCTGAGAGGTCTGTCACTGCTGCTCAACTCAACAGAAATTTAGTAATACCTAAAACTGTTCCCTTGGGGTTTGTTTGTTTGTTTGTTTGTTTCTGGTGTGTGTGTGTGTGTGTGTGTGTGTGTGTGTGTGTGTGTGTGTGTGTGTGTTGCTTCCTAGGGAAGTATTCAATCCTGCACATCTCCCACTGCAAAATAATAAGTGTATCCTGGTGGCATATAAATTAGTCTCTTGAGAGTTTGGTTAATAAAAATTTATTCAGTAGAATTTGAGCTAAGAAAATTGAGTTTCTTATCTTTAACATCAGCCAAAATAGAGCTTCCTCTGGGAATTCACTCTAAGCCTTCATAGGTTAAAAAAAAGAAAAAGAAAAGAAAGCAAAGAAAACCAGATCTGCCGTGCCGCAGAGAAGGGCGATCTGAACTAATGCTGTGAAAACTGAAAAAAGGATGACTCTGATCTTTGGGTAACACACCCCTTGCAAGCCAGGTGGTTTCTAATTCTTTGCTTTGCTCTGTGTTGAAGAAGAACCTAAACACATTTTTAGCTGGTAGACCATAAAAAATAATGTTAAGTGTTAGAGCACTGTGTGATTGTTGATCTATAACTTGGAAGGTTTTGAGATAAGTTGCACAAAATCCATTCCATTTTTACCCACTTATTCATGTCAACAATATTCTTTGGTGCTTGTGTCTATAAAAAAAAATTAAGAAAAGAATTCATAATGAAACTTGTTATTGTTTAGCTGTAAGTAATAGTAATTAGAAAAACTAAAACCAGTTGAAAAAATAAGTGTCATTAAGAGATACATTTCCAACAAAATTTTACTTTTCATACTTAATAAATATGTTATTTTGTTTAATTGTATGCTGGTAATAGTAATAATAACCCAAAATAAAAGTTTTGAACACTGAGAGCCTTCTAGTTATAGGAAATTTACATACATTTGTATTTCAATTTCTATCCATACGTATATTTACAGACACATGAAAGAGTGTCCATAGAATACTTTGAAGAATAAAATATATTACTTATACTGGCACACAGTTTGATGGAGGAACTAGAATGGAAATGAAGGCTCCAGGAGAAAAGGGAACAGCACACAATTTCTAATAGTCAAGAAGAGCTGCTTCTTGTGTTTTTAAAACTGGATATTGCAGCTTGCAAATTGCTGTGGTCTTTACTCCACTGGCAGCGTTTGAAAGAGCGACCTGACGGGTCTGTTGGAAAGTGTCAGTGTGTGCAATTGGCAGGACAGCAGCTCTCAGCGTGAGGTTCCTGAGCCAGCGGCGTTGGGGTCACCTGGGAACCTTACAGAAATGCACGTTCTCAGGCCCGGCCGCGGCCCCACTGAACAGGAAACTGTTTTAGCCTGTCCTCAGGTGGTTCTGACCCACGCTCCCGTCTGAGAACCACTGCATCAGAACTCGCTGCTTCTGCAGTCACTTAAACGTATAATGAAAACTTTTTTATGTCAAGTTCAAAGGCGTGAGGGGACACATGGTCTTACAAAAGTTAACGTAAGGCATACACAAGCAAACATGTTTGAGGACTGCTACACCACGGGCTGCACTTCTATCTTTAAAGAAAAGAGAGTTTCCCCCTGAGGAGGAGGAGTGGACGGGATGAACCTCGAGGATGGTTTCACGCAGGAAGTGGACAGGAGTTGGACACACGGGGGATAGAAGAGCGTGGCGGACAGCCTGAGGAACACGCAGAGGTGGGAGTGAGGGGACAGGTGTGCCACACTGGGTCCTGGAGTGTGCGGGGAGAGTAGTTGGAAATAAGTTCGGAGAGACAAGAGGGAAGGGATGCCAGGATTTTTGTCTGGAACAGGAGGGAGATGTGGTGGGAGACGCGCTTTGTTGGAACGAGTCTGGCGTACCCAGGCGGGAGAGACTGGAGGCGGTGAGGCCAGGTGATTGGGTGGCGCCCTGGGGCCCATCCTCGCCCCAGGTGGGTCACCACCCTCTGTTAGCTGAAGCAGTCCCTGCCCTTTATCTCAGAAAAGTACAGGTCATGCCCGCCTGGGGTATAGTAAGAAATATATGTGGTCTTTGTCCCTGGTTCCTGGCACAGAGCTCTCAGCAGCACACCTGAGTTTACACTAACAGGGTACCCAAGGAGTGGTGCCCTTGGATAGCCTCAGGATGGGGCCGGTCCCCAGAAAGACCAAGTCATTAGGAGGTTGGAACATTCAGCATCACATACTGACTTCTGGAAGGAGGAAGGGGTGGGGCTCCCAGAAGCTCCACAAACCCTCTTCAACAACAAGAGCTGATGAGCCGGCTCTTGCTGGAAGCCTCCATGTGCTACCTACCTCTTCATCCAGACTGCTTATGTCCTTAATGTAAGTGAATGTTTCTCTGAGTTCTGTGAGCCACTCTAGCAACTTAACGATCCTGAGGAGGGGGTTGTGGAAAGCTGCTATTTATAGCCATTTGGTCGGGAGCACAGGTGACAACCTGGACGTGTGATTGGTGTTTGCAGTAGGGACCGTGGGGGACTTCAGGCCTCACCTGTGGTGCCTGAGTCTGTCTCCAGGTAGTGGCAGAACTGGGTGAAATTTGTAGGACACCTGGTCAGTGTTGCTGAGAATTGCGAGGATTGCTGGGTGGGAAACGCACCTGCCAACCTAATCCAGGGAGGCGGGCGAACCCTGGGGACCGAGGGAGTCATGTGGCTGTTCTGAGGCAGCTGTGTGCTGTCCATCTGTTGCATTCGGCTCTAGCCTGGTGCCTTGTTGGCAATCCTTGCCATTCCCTAAGTAGAGATCAGGCTCTTGTGGGAAAAGGAAAAATTCTCCCTTCCCTGCTTTGGTTCTTCCGGCTAACAGAAGAATCAAATCAACATGAAGGATTGATAAGAGAAAATCAAATTTAATTTCGTGCACATGGGAACTGCCTCTACAGGAGAGAGTCAGAGACCCCGCATACATGAGGGGTTCAGGGACAGAGAGGGAAAGGGAGGCATACAGGACATCCTGAGCTGGGGACGAGGTCAGGCACCTTGGGGCTTCCGAGGGCCGTTGCAGGGGGACAAGAAACACAGATGCTCTGTAATTAGTAGTTTGCCCTGCCTGCCGGACAGATAGGTCAAAAGAGGTTATTCTGACACCCTCTTATTATGGGCAAGGCCTCTGACTCAGATTCTTCCAGGTTGTTAAGGTGGTGGTGGTGAGGGGGGAGGCAGAGGTTTCTCTTTGGGCCCCAGGGGTCTCAGCTGCTTTTAGCTCAAACTAATCCGTATACCACAGAAGCCCTTCTAGGGGTTGGCTCATTATGAACCCCTGCACCCACCAACTGAGATCAATGAGGTGTCTGCAAAGTGCTGGGAGTCGTTCAGGCAGAAGGAATTGACAAATTCCTGGGGAACATTATTGTTATCTTTGTTTCTGTTTAACCAAGGACTGGCCAGGGAGAAAAGGCATTACATCACCCAAGCAGCCTCTCATTGGCTGTCCATTCCCCAGGGGGAGGTTCTCTTTCCAGTTGCTTAGTTCTTCTAAGCATTACAGGCAGCGCAGATGACTGTCCTGTCACTTCAGTTTCCAGGTTCAATGTCACTAGGTTAGGGCAAGAGAGTGAGATAACACAATGACGGTGCATTTAAGTTGACAGAATGGTGCACCTTAGACCAAGCCCCTCTGAGCCCCGGGCTTTCCCCTATAAGGTGTTCTTGGTCTTGCATCACTACGTTAATTCATAATGCAATATGCATGAGGGCAGGGATAATGACATCGTGACACTAGCTTTTCTACCTAGTGTTCTATAAAATGGGATGCAAATAAATTGGTTCTGCAGTGCATTTTGTCGCAAAGCTTCGCCTTGCAAGGATCGCTGCCCGCCAGCGCGTGAGTTTCAGGTGTCTTCTCTGTTCTCATCATCTGTCCCATTTCCTGAAGGTTAACGATTGAAGTGATTTTTTAAGAAGTCTTCTACAATGATGTTGAAGAAAAGGAGGAAATTGTCACAATTTTTTTCTCCAGACTTTAATTTGACGGTCCCTTTGGATGAGAAGGAGAATGGCGATGAATGTCTCATTTACTTGGCCGTAAAAAAAAAAAAAAATCAACATAATCCATCATCCAGTCCCAATCATTTGGTGAAAAAAATGTAGAGAATAACATTTCAAAGGAATTTTATTTTAAAATAATCACTGGGCATGTACTGTCATGGGCACTTAAGGACCATTTTATTGTTCATGTCTGAGCTCATCTTTAGCGAAATTACTTGGTGGCAAATAGAAGCAAGAGCGATGGCCTGGGAGGCAGAACTCCTTGGTTTCTGAAGTGATGAAAACAAGTAGCATCCTTTGCTGATCCAGTCTTCCCAATCCCAGGCATATCTCCTCAGGGCTGGTGGCGCTGGCCAGTGGGGAGCATGACCACACCCGCCACCTTTCTCCTGGCTTTTGAGGAAGCCCTGGGGGTGCCACGACTTTTCTGAGGACACACAGCCCCCGAACCCAGTGGAACCTGGGGCTGTGACCCCCTGGGAAGGGCTCTGCCCACACAGGGACCTCCCAGGGTCACACACCCAGCAGCTTCCCAGGGCCAGTCTTCTGAGACGGGAGGCAGCGGGGAGCCAGACCCCCGAGGCCTGCCAGTGTCGCAGAACCGGGAGGGTCTGACCCAGGGTTCGTGCTTTCTGTCACTCACATTCGTCTTCCTGGGACACAGACCAAATTCACCGCCACAGTGTCCTTCCATGAGACTGTGTTTTATGCTGGGCTTTTCTGTTCTCAGAGGGAGTTTGGGTGATATTTTTACATCTGAGTGTCAGGAGACAATGGTTTTGTGGTTCAAGGCTCAGGCTGTGGAGTTAGACTAGGTTGAGCCCCTGGGTTCAACACTCACCAGCTACTGGCCTTGTGAATGGAAACTCTCTGAGCCTCAGTTTACTTTTTTTTTTTTTTTTGTAAAACTAAATCCACATCATAAGCTTGGTGTATGGATGAAGTAAGATTGTGTATAAAATGCTTAGCACAGTGCCCAGCACATAGTAAATACTCACAGAAATTGAATTTCTTCTTCTTATGACACCGCTGTTGCAATCTCACATGTTACTCGGGGCTTCAGGTTGCTGAATCCCTTTCTCTCTGCAGAGCCACCCAACGGCGTGCGCAGCCGGCAGAGCTGGTTGGAGAAAGAAAGGTTTGGGTCTCCACTTAACGAGTCCCCCTCTGGGTTCCTGGAGACTGGGTCAGGGCGGGGGTAATCACCCTGGTGCCCCACCCCACCGTGGGGAGCCCACGGGGCTCCGCGGGGTTCAGGGCCCGGAGCTTGCCGAGAGCAGTAGATGGACCCCTGTTCCAAAGGGCTCTGCCCCCTGTCCCCTGCGTCCCCTGTCGTTTCTGCCTCTTGCTGGAACTGGGAACAGTCTACTGGGCTATCATTTTAGAGGACAGAACATTCTAATTCTTAAAAAAAAAAAAATCTTTCCACAGCAGTGTTTCGGCTGGAGACTGAGTGGAGACTCAGATGGCTCCGGTAAATAAAGTTAGGCGATCGCTTCTCCCATCAATCTGTTCACAGCCGCTGCTGTCGGAGGGGCGGGGCCTCCCGGAGATGAGCACCTGCTGGCAGCCAGGCCCACTCACGCGCAAAGGGCTGTAGGAGCGCAGGTTCCAGCACTGCCTTCCACCCAGGCAGCACGATTTCGTGATTTCATGCAGGGGGAGAAAAGAGCTTTGTGCCTGAGTTGAAAGGGCTGGTGACTAAGGCTGGTGACATTTGGAGGCTCAAGAACCCTGGTGCTGTCAACCTGCTGAGTGTGAGCAAACCAGAGAGGTGAAGCTTGTCTCCCACGTGGAGTTTCAGAAGCGTTCCAGGCCCAGAGGAACAGGCGAAGCAGGGGGTCTGGGCGGCGGGAGTGGCCACCGGTGTGGAGGGGCTTCTCTGGGGTCAGGGCTGATGTCCCTTCTCAGCTCAGCTTGCAACTTTAGGGCTATTGTAAATACATACCGCGTAAATTCCCACAAACACTCAGGGGAGGGAAATTTGATGTCAGGCTGGTGGAAGCCGTGAGTCATGGAGATTTGGATGTTAATGCTGATGAAATCTCGGTTGCGGGTATAGGCCACTGAAACCTGAGATAGTTTGGCTATGGAGACACAGAAATGACTTCCAGAAGATGTGTTCTTCAGGACTTCGCAGCCAATTCTCTCATCTAACCATTTATCTTCCTTCGTTAAAAAAGCCCAAACAGCTCCAGAGGTAAGCGGTGTCTTCTGGATGTCAATGTGGTGGGAAACCCAGTCCCCACTGATTGGCTAGCACCTTGGCCGGGTAGCTCCTGACATCGATGCTCCTGACCAGGGGTCAGCACCATGCAACAGGCCTTCTGCCAAGACACTGCATCTAAGAAGTTTTTCACTTGTCCAACTGTTGTCCTGACTCTTGAAGTGGCTACACTATCCTCCAGCAATGATTTAGAACCTTCTTAAAGCCGCTTCCCAGAGTGATTTCCTGTCACAGCCACCAGTGCTGTAAGGACAAAGCCTTGACCTCAGGGAGGTGAAATTAGGGGGATGGTGTGATTCCGGGCAGCAATAGCTCAGGACTCAGGGTTATTTTCTTCCTGAGATAAACGATAGTGTTTTTAGTGGAAACAAACTATAACTAAAACATGTATACTTTAAAAACAGATGTTGAAGATAATTCCAAAGGAGAACTCCAAAAATATTTTAGAAAATTGTAATATTAAAATAAGTGTTTGGCAAATTAAGGATGACATGCATTTAAATAGAAAACCTCTGGAGTTTGTTAAAACAGATGCAGACATATTACATGCTTGCAGTATTAATTATGCCCCCAAGTCCTTGTTTTCTCACCATCTCCAACTTTAATCTGTCAAGCAGTCAGGTGGTTCCTAAGGAGCAGAGACCGGTCGGCGTGCTGCACTTGCATGCACTTGATAAGGAGAAAACAAGCCCGAACGGCTGTCGGTCGTCGTTGCTCACGGCCCAGCATGCAGCGTAGCCTCACGCTCCCAGGGGTTCAGGACTCAGTCTTGCTGGTCCCTGCTCAGGGTGTTGTATGTGCTGGAGGTACCAGGATGTGGGCGGCACTGAAAGCGACCAGATCCGTGAAGCCGACCAGGGCAGGAGCATAGATGGGAGAAGGGAGCCGGCAACATTCGGAGGACCCAGCGAAGAGACGGACAGCAGTGGCCGGTGAGGTAGGAGGAGGAAGGGGAGAGCGTGAGGCCCTAGGAGCCGAGGGGAAAGACTACTTCAAGGAGGAAGGAGTGAGCACCTCCCTATTTTGACCATGGCATCAAAGCCACAAATTCTCAGACCTGAGTTTTCCTGTAAAAGTTGAAATTCCCTCTGGCTTCCTGTAATGAGATTTTGCAATTTTCGTGTAGCTGCTCTTTTATGATGTGGGAGAGCCAGGGCCATAGGCTTGTCATTATTATGACTCTGTTTTTTAAAAGATTTTATTTACTTATTTTTAGAGAGAGGTGAAGGGAGAGAGGAGGCGAGGGAGAGAAACATCGATGTGAGAGAGAAACATTGATCGTTTGCCTCTCATACACACCCTGGCCGGGTACCGAACCTGCAACTCAGGCATGCATCCTGACGAGGAATCGAAGTGGCGACCTCTTGGTTTGCGAGATGATGCCCAACCAGCTGAGCCTCACCGGTCAGGACTTCTTCACCACTTTCAAGTTATCTTATAATGAAGCACATTTTCAAAGGTTTGTTACTGTTTTCATCAGCAGAGCCTTTTCACTGGGTCGCATTCAGTGCATTTGGCTCAGAAGGGGAAAGGAAGACGTCTGCTTCCGATGCCTCTGGCACCCACCTGCCCACCAACGCCCCCACCGAATGTCACACAGGCCCCTCCACACTGGCATGTCCAACACTGAGCTCTTGGGCTCCCCTCCCACCTTCTTCCCAGTCTCAGTAAATGGCAAGTCACCTGAACCTGGGCTGCATAACTCAGACTCATTGTCATGAGTTGAACGGGGTTCCCAAAAGATATGTCCAGGTCCTAGTACCCATGACTGTGAACTTATTTGGGAATAGAGTCTTTACCAATGTACATAAGTGAAGGATCTTTAGATCATCCTGGAATATCTGTGTGGGCCCCAAATACAGTGACAAGTGTTCTCAGAGAGACAAAACTGGAGATGACACCGACACGCAGAAGGCGGTGTGAGGATGAGGCAGAGGCGGGGCACGCCTGGGTCCACTCGGACGGAGCTGGGAGAGGCGAGCAGTAGAATGTCCCCGGAGCCTCTGCGGACAGGGCAGCCTGCGGACTCCTTTATTGCTGATGTCTGGCCTCCAGAACCGTGAGAGAATACCTTCCTGCTGTTTTTAGCCACCAGGTTTGGTGCTGTTAAGAGCAGCCACAGGGAATGAATGTAGTCATCTTCAACCTTGCTCTGCTTTCTTTTTCTCTTGCACCTTACTGCCAGCCTCTCAGCAAGTTCTGCTGGCCCCACTCCCAAATCCACCCAGAGTCTGACCACTTCTTCCCTATGAGGTTTGAGCTTCTAGCATGTTCTACCTGGAATATTGAACCCTATAGTAGTCACCCTGGATCTGCCCTTGGCGCCCCCTCGGTGATCCATGTTGGGTCATGTCATTCCTTTAGCTGCCACCTCCAGGGAAGAGTCAAGGTCTCACTTACAATGGGCTGCCGCAGCCTTGATGATCTAGGCTGGCCTCTGTTACAACTCTGACCTCATTCTAGACTCTTCCCCCTCGCTTACTCTGTTCCAGTCATGGCGGCCCCTTTGCTTTTCCTGGTACACCCCAGCCATGTGTCTGCCTCAAGACATTTGCACTGACAGTTCTTTTTGTCTAAGACACTCTTTCCCAAGACACCTATACAGCTAACCTCCCCAGCTCCTTTAAGTCTTACTCACATACCATGTTCTCACTGAGACCTCCCTATTTGAAAGTACAATGCTAGCTTTGCACAGTGGCAGTATCGTAGCCAGTGAGGTTTATCCAAGGTGTGATGAATGCTCGTTGAAATTGCCATCCTTAGACACGCTCCATTCACCTTCTCCATAGCTTATTGCTGTCTACATACTGTGTATCTCACTTGTTTATTTCATTTCACATTTTGCTCCGCCTGCTGGAAGGTGAGAGCCCTATGTATAGGGAATTTGGGGGATCTCTTTTGTTCCCTGGTGTAACCCCAGCCTCTAGAACATGGCCTGGTATGTAGTAAGTGTTCAGTAAATATGTGCTTAAAGAACAACTGACAATCAGACAGCCTCAGTATAGTGGACTACAGGAATAAACGCCACAGGATGCCCGTCCTTGCTCTGCCATGCTCCCTCTCAGCTTCTGGAAACCAAGAATAGAGTTCAGGGGTGTTGGACACACTTACACTGCTGTAAAACTGTCACCACCACCATCTCCAGAACCCTTTTCATCTTGCAAAACTGAAACTCTATCCATTAAATACCAACTCCCCTTCCCTTCCAGCCCAGCCCCCGGCAGCCACCATTCTACTTGCTGACTTTGTGATTTTGACAGTTCTAGACACCCCATGTAAGTGGAGTCATACAGTATTTGTCATTCTGTGACTGCTTATTTCACTCAGCACAATGGCCTCAAGGTTCACCCATGTTGTAGCATGGGCCAGGATTTCCTTCCTTTTTAAGCTGAAAAGTTGTATTTTCCAAGCCGTGCTTCCTCACCGGCTTCCCTGGAGGGATCCAGTCCCCTCACCACACTCATCATCTGTTCACCTTAGGACAAGAAACCAAACTTGGCCCCAGAGGGAAGCTGTGAGGTGCTGTTTCCCGCAGTATCAGCAGCTCAGCTGGGCTCACCGCCCTGCGGGAATATACAGACTAAGGTGCTTTGAGCAAACAGGAAGCTGAAACTCTGAACAGATGAAACAAACCAGATCTGAAGGTGGTTGTTTACATTATAAAAGGACTTTCAATTTAGAAAAGAAACCCATGTGGAGTGCCTGTAAACAGCAGCTCCCCGGTGCAAAGAGTGCTTGTTTATTTGAGTAGAAAGTGGGGTCAGAGAGACCTCACAGCAAAATGTTAGCGGGTCAGAGCGGTCCTCTGCCGATCGCTCAGAAATCACAGCAAATTGTTGCTAACGCGATTACGCAATCATTTCTAAAAGAAAATTTATGTGCTCCCTCCTCTCAGACCATCTTAAAAGGACTCTCTGAAAAGCACATTTTGACAGGAAGCTGAGCACACGCAGCTGCCGGGTGGAACTGTCTGGCATTGCAGCTCACACGGAACTACCATTGGAGGGTGGCGTGGCTGTCAGCGTTTCCACAGGCGCAGGCGAGAAAGCAGGTCCGTTCACACACAGGCAGACCAGGCCAGATCCGTCACTTCTCGTTCGCAAACAGCACACCTGCCATCGTTTTCTGTATGTGGTTTGTCACACACAAAACAAAACAAAAGGATGGCTTGCTTTTCAACCGCAGCCCAGGTGTAAGGCTCTGGAAGGTACTATAAGTCTCAGTGGTTGTGAGTGGGCCGCTTACAATACAGTGTGAGGTTTCCGAGTGACAATTAAACTTGACCATAAAACCATGGCTGTTGGAGGAGAAAGTGTTGTAATAAACACGACCTGAAATCTGGTATTTCACAAGAAAATCTTAGCATTCAAAAGAAAACACTCAAAAAGACATCTGTCAACGCTTCGGAGCTTCTGTGCTTTATGTAACTGTTGTTGAATTCGTGATTAAAGACACAATTCCAGTAGATTTTTTTAAACTGTAAGGCCAAAATTCAATTTCTTCATAATGAGAACATCTTGTACTGCAAGCAGCAGGTAACTAGATTCGTGTCAATCTTGACAGACTTAGAACGAGAGACAATCATTTCTGTCACCAGAGGGCACCAAAGCTCAAGTTGCTGGGAAAACTGCAAACCACAGGGTCCCAGCAACAGAAGGTAAAACCCCCAGCCGGTCCTTCTTATGATCAGACAAGCCCTTGACTAATTATTTCCGCAGACTGAGAATGTCTCCTATAAGGAATAACTTCCCTAGCTGGTTTTCATAGCCCAGCCTATGAGCTAACAACTCTCCCATCCACAAACTTCTCAACACCAGCTCATTTACTCAGCTGGTATGTGTTTATTGAGCACTTATTACGTGCCAGCCCTGGGGAAGCTGTGCTGGACAAGAAAAGCAAGCCTCTGCCCTCTTGGATGTGCTGTCTAGGCAAGAGGACGGACAGACGCATGCCCTCCCCACTCAGTGTGACGTGGGTTATGGCAGGGGCAGGTGGGGCTGCAGGACCTTGTGGCTTTTTGAACAAATGATCATAAACCCAGTGGCTTAAAACAACAAAAACTTACTCCCTCGCAGTTCTGGAAGCCAGAGGTCGAAACCAGGAGTTGGCAGGGCTGTGCTCCTCCCACAGCCCTGGTGAGAATCCGTTCATTGTCTCTCTCTCTCACTTGGGAGCCCAGGCACTCCTTGGCTTGCGGCTGCATCACTCTGATTTCTGCCTCTGTGGTCACACTACTCCTCTCTCCTCTGTGTGTCCACATTATAAGGATACATGTCATTGCATTCAGGGCCGGCTCTGGACTGAATCATGTTCTTCTAAAGCTGTATGTCGAAGCCCTCACCCCCAAAGTGACTGTATTAGGAGATAGAGCCTTTAAGGTGATTAAGGTTAAGGGGGTCAGAAGGGCAGGCCCAGGTCAACAGGACTGGTAGTCCTAAAGGAAGAGGAAGAGACAGCGGCAGCCGCGTGCAAGCCAGGAGGAGAGGTGTCGCCAGAAGCCAACCCTGCCAGCACCTTGATCTTGGACTTTCAGCCTCTGGGACCCTGAGAAAATACTGTTCTGCTGTTTAAGCTGCCCAGTCTGTGAAATGTTGTCATGGCAGCCCGAGCCGACCCACAGCCCACCTGCATCACCCAGGAAAATCTCTCGAGATTCTTAGCTTCGTCACGTCTTGTACCATATAAGGTAACAGTCAGAGGTTCCAGGAATTAGTACCTAGAAGAGCTTTCCTGGGGGAGGGGGTGTGGAGGGAGGCACCACTCAGACCGCTGTGGAAGGCTTCACACCAAGTGACATTCAAGCAGAGACCAGAGCCTAAGTAAGGGTTACAGGGGTTGAGGGAAGGAGAGGCGCAGGGGGGCACAGTCTCAGGGAGGGTGCCCCCAGGGCGGAGGCCAGGGTGAGCTGTGCAGAGCAAGGGGAGAGGCAGAGAATGCTGGGAGCTCTGTGGTCTGCACTCTATCTGAGGGGCCGTGGGAGTCCTAGAAGGTCTCCGAGGAAGGGGAATGGGTGCAGGACACAATCCAGTAGACATTTTAGATCAGTCCAAGCCATCCGTGAGAGGCAGGCAGAAAACAGGGGGACCAGTCTGGAGGACTTGGCTGCACACCCTAAGCAGGGCTGGTGGCCCAGACCAGTAAGCAGTGGTGAGGATGGAGAGACAGACCTAGACGGACAGACATTTAGAAAAGAACGCTGGAAGACTTGACTACTGATTGGATGTGAGGAGTAGAAGGTAACTAACTGCTGAGTTCTTGGCTGGAGCACCGGGGTAAGTAGCGGGGTCATTTCCATGGCAAGGGGACCTGCAAGAGGAGTGCATGGGGGCGAAGGGAAGACGGAGGAGGAGCTCATCCTGGGATGTGATGAGTGGAGGGGTTTGCGGGAGGTAGCTCCAAGGGGAGGTGTCCGGGGGGCAGTTGGCCATATGGAGCTTAGTAGAAGGATCTGGACGAGAGGAGAAGGCCTGAGCTCTGGCTGACTTTACCTAGTAAATGGTGCCTTGAGAGTAAACCAGCTCATCCAGGGAGAGCTCGAAAGGTGAAAAGAGCCTAAGACAGAGTCCTAGGAGAAAACACAAAACAAAACACCTCCTTTGAGGGGCAGTGTGGGAGCCTAGAAAGGAGACTGGACAGGAGGGGAGAGAGAGAATACATGAGATCGAGAGAATGCTGGTGTCACTGAGACCGAGGAGCAGGGCGCAGTCTGCAGGGACGGAGAGTGAGGAGCAGGGCACAGTCTGCCAGTCAAGAAGCTACACATGGAAGGGAGTTTGCTGCAAAAAGCTTTGTGTGGGTCCGTGGGAGGCTCTGGTGAAAGATGTCAGGGGAGCCCGAGGCCTGGAGTGGGGTGAGTGCATGCGGCGAAAATAGACAGCTTTGGCAGAGAGAAAGGAGATGGGTTAGCAGCATGGACTGACGGAGAGTTTTGATTTTCTTTTTTAAGACGAGAGGAAATGAATATGTTAACTGCAGATGCAAACTGTCCACAGAAAGGGAGAGACTGAAGATAAAGAGGAGCTAATGGGTCCCTGAGAAGGTAGTTGAGGCACGTCCAGAGTCAGGAGGATGGGCCAGATGAGGATGGCTGTCCACTGTACCTGGGGGAAAGGAAAGAAGGCAGGTGTGACGATTTGGTGGCAAATGTTAGGGGTGTTCCTTTCTGGCAGCATCTATTTTCTTCTGGACGAAGCAGAGTGGGGTGATCTGCTGAGGGTGCAGGGGATGAGCTGGGTTTGCAGATGGAGGCTGGAAGCAGTCACCCTGGACATCAGGAGAAAGCTGACCCAGGAAAAAACGTGGGGCAATAGAGGCCAAAGAGGTATTGTCTGGGGAGTAATGAGGGAGCCAGTTGGAAGGGTAAGAAGTTACTGTGTTGTGTGTGACTTCTGAGGAAGAGTGACTTGGTCTGCCAAGGTCAAGGGTGTGTCCCTGAAGTGAGGAGCTCTGGTTATCACAGTGGATCTTGAGATCACCTAAGATGTTCACTAGTCCTGGGGTGGAAAGAGTCCAAGTCAAGAGCCATAATCCTCCCAGGAAGACAGCATGCCGTTCCGGTGCCAGGAGGCTCGCCGTACCGTGGACATGGTGTGTCTCTGGCTGACGGAGGTCTGCATACCACTCCAAGGACAGCCTGTTTGTTTTCTCCCAACTGTGATAAAAGCTAATTAAGTTGCCTCCGCATAAAAAATCACCCTAAATGATCTACCTACGATCCAGTCAATTGTGTGACACATGGATGCAGCAGAAAGCAAATCTGTGAAACAGTCAATGGTTGTTTTCATAAAGACGTTTCCCTAACAAGTGTCACAAGGACTTCACTTCAAAGCCAAACAGTGTTTTGCATCATTAACTGGTTTGCGTGATCCATCCTTTGATTCCTTCATCTAAGTGGGTTTAATCCAGGGTTAGCTAAATCTGTACTTTAAATGCCACAGTTAAGCCTCATAATTTATTTCTGTCTTAGTGGAAATGGAACAGAGCTGACCACTGTGCTCATCATAATAGCTTTTAATGTCCTTACTGAAGACAGCTATTAATTTCACACACTCTGCCAAATCCTGCTCCTGTTATCTTTTTCTCAGTGTATATTTCTCCACCCCTCTAGATGTGCGTGTAAAAATGCTCCCTTTACAAAGCAACCGACGGGATAGAACCATGTGCTTGTAAGCCGACACTAAACACAGGTCAGTAATGGAACATGAGAGAGACCATGTCTAGGAAAATTTCCACCAAAACAAGGACTTATTTTTGTGCAGATACAAATTTTGCCATCCGTTGGGTTACACCAGGCTCTCTCTTTCTCAGAGCTGCAACCAAAGGAAGCCAGTCCAGGATGCATTTTTTATTTTTACAAACGTCTCTGCTGGTTAGCAGGTGGTGGTACTCAACGGCTCCTCTATGCCATTAAGTGAGAAGTTACCAGGTGCCAGGTTCTGGGCTAAACGTCTTCTATACACCTCACTTCAACATCACAGAGCTGCCACGAGGTAGAGATTTGTATCACCCCCGTATTGTGGATGAGGAAATGAGCTTAAGGCTCGCGCTCATGCCTGATGGACTCAAAACTAGCCGAGTCCAAACTCCCAAATCCATCTGTTAATGAGCTGTTTCCTGCTCTGATAAGGATGCAGAGACAGTGTGGGTGTGTTAGAGAGAGAGAGAAGGAGTTTGAAGATGTGAAGAGGTTGGAAGGGGCAGGGACAGATATAGAGAGAGAAGAGAGAATATGGTGAAAGGTTTAGGAATGGGTGAAGCAGAAAAGCGTCAGAACTAATGAAAAAGCAAAGAAGCACAGATGTATATTTAATGGCAAAATAACAAAACAAGGTGTGGGAAACCCTTGTCCCTTCAAGAATATGCCTTTTCACTTTATTACTCCATGGAAATCAGTAGAGATTGGGACAGCCTAGAATAACTTTTCTTCACTGTATTCTTATTTTCTTACTTATAAGCATCACTTCTTGGTTGGGAGCAGACAAGGGACCCTGGTTAAGCTACTCAGATGTTGGTGTCCCTTTGGAATTTGAGTCTTAGGTGCGCTGTCTCATCCTAGAGGCAGGTCCTCATCAGCATTTTCCTGTCACGGGGTAATTTAGCCTTTGGGTTTAAATCTGGACTCAATTCTATTTCATTGGTCTATGTGTCTTTCCATATGCCAAAATCACAATCTTGCTTATTATTGCCTTGTAATACGTTTTTAAGTTGAGAAGCATGAGTCCTCCAACTTTGTTCTTATTTTTCAAGATCCTCTGGTTATTCTGAGTCCCTTGTATTTCCATACAAAATTTGGGATCAGCTTGTTCATTCGCTTCCGTGAAAAAAGCCTCTGAGTTGTTGGTACGGATTGTACTGAGGCTGCAGATCAATTTGAGGAGTCTTCCCACTTTCACATACTGCCTTCCATCCACGAATTCAGAAAGTTTTTCCCTTTATTTAAGTCTTTAATTTCTTTCAATGATAGTTTGTTGTTTGCAGTATACGCATCTTATATTTGCCTGTTAAATTTATTCCTCGATATTTTATTCTTTTTGATGTTATTGTAGATGAAATTATTTTAATTTCACTTCCAAGTTGTTCATTGTTAGTTCATAGAAACACAATTGATTTCTGCGTGTGGATGTTGTGCCCCGCCTCCTTGCTAAACTTATTAGTTTTTTTTTTTTTTTTCCTGGTGGATTATCTGGGATTTAGTATATACGTGATTATATCATTTGCAAATATTGTTTTACTTCCTTTCCAACTGGGTGCTTTTTATTTCACTTTCTTGCCTCGTTGCCCAGGCTGGAACCTGCAGGACAATATTGAATGGGAGGGGCACGAACAGCCAGCCTTGCCTTGCTCCTGACCTTGGAGGGGAAGCCTTCAGCGTCTCAGCACTTCGTAGAACGCTGGCTGTGGGTTTTTCATAGATGTCTTTAATTGGGCTGAGGAAGTTCCCTGCTATTTCTAGTTTGGTGAGTATTTTTACCACAAAAGGATGCTAGAATTACACACAATCCCAGACTCATATGCTGAGTTTCAGAACTCTTCAGGGGCAGGCCGAGGAGGTGTGGGGATGTTCTGTGTTTACGCTGCAGTCCAGGGTCCGAGAAACTCTGTGTGAGTGCATGCATTGTGGGCCTTAGGCTCACTTTTAACGAGGTCTGGAATTTATATGGCACGATTCTCTAAGCAGCTAGCAATGTTACCCATACTGGATCGAATTCATCACCACGCTGTTCGTTCCTTTAGAGTCGATAGGTGGGTGGCATACGATCTGGGAAAGATGGAGCCACCAAATGGTTGCTCACACTAAAAATATCTACGGTTGTGTAGATGGCAAAGCCGAGGGTTTCCTCTGTTCCACGCTGGGAGCGCAGCCGCCTTGACTTCTCTGGTGGATCCGATGGAGGCAGGAAGCCCAGAGCCGTGTGATTCGGCCAGCCCTATCGAGAACTTTACTTCTCTTGGGACTGTAGAGACTCCCGATGTCTACAGCTCCCTCCATGGCCATCAGAGCCACTGAGGAGAAAAAAAACCTTCAGAACACACAGTGTGAATAATGGCAGCAAGCGGAGTCCCCGGGTACAGCCCACTCACACATTGCTGAAATGTAGGTCAGATCTAGAGGAAGGGAAGGAAACTTCCTGTTGAATTTTCATGTACAACATGTGTCTGGAAATCTCTAAATGTAATTCCTTGGTGTAAACTAAACTGTAGGAATCGCGGATGCGGCAGGCTGCTTTATGTTTATCGAAGCCATTCTATTTGAAGCTGAAATGTTGTAAAAATTACATAGTGGAGTGAACAGTTATCATTAGTTTAACAGACATGGCCATCTTCCTCAACTGAAAACCTGTCAAGATCTCAGCAATCAGATACAAAAAAGATCCAGGAATCTCATAAATCCTATCTTCTAGGGAAAAATAACATTTTTATTTGGTTGCTGCACATTCCTTTGCATATTTTACTACCTTCTACCCACTTTTTGGTCTAAAAAAAGAGTGCTACCCAAAGAGAAACAGTCACAGTAATATTTTTAAAGATGTGAACTGGCTGGGACAACTCAGATGTTTTGACGACCCCGAACAAACTCTCAAAATAAAAAGCGTTTGAGCAGAAATGCCAAAATCTGACCCCTGCAGTGCGGCAGACATCAGCAGCAACCTTGCCTACAGTCTACTTTCATTTTGGATTTTCCTTCTAAATTGAGATGAGGACCTATTAGCTGGTAAAGTAATGCTACTTGGTGATGATGAGTGTTACCTGAAGTCACAGGTAGCAGACGCTGTTGGCTGCCTAGGCAACCAACAGCCAGCCCTCTGATTTTGTGGTCCTGCCCACCTCCTTTGGTGAAGGTGCCTCACTGCTCTGCGAAGCCATCCTATTTCCCATCATGGGGAAATCACGATTTTGCTGAGCCAATGACAGTACGCCATTTTCCCGGTCAGTGATTGGCTTAAGGGTGGGCTTCTGACCTAATTAGACCTGAGAGAAGTGGGGAGAAGCTTCCTGGAGAGGGTGTCCTCCCTTCTATTAGAGGCTGTTGTACCTGTAATGCTTGCAAGAGTCACAGCATCTTCTGACGCTGGCACAAAGCCAACACACGAAGAGCAGGAGATGGGGTGCATCTGGGTCCTTCATGACATCACGAGATCATCAAACCCTGAAGCAACCTACACCGAGACTTTTAAAAATGTGAGATAACTAATGTTTCTTAATGTGTAAGCCCAAATCATCAAGGACTGTCTTTTACTTAGTTCGGCAGACACTCTCATTACTGCCTCAGAGAAAACACCTTTCCATTGCTGTTGGGGCGAGAGCCCTCTGCTTCGTGGGCCGAGCTAAGACCGAGCCTCTGGATGACCAGAAAGGCAGCGTTCAGCTGAGCTGAGTGCCCTAACCAGGGGCAGATCACCAGCTCTGAATCACACCTATCGTTTCTTACATGCGATCACAGGTCGGAGGTTTGGTCTGTCTGTGCCTCAGATGAACCGTGCTAACTCCTGGGCTGGCTGAGAAGGCTAAAGGGAGTCAGAGTGTGTCAAAGGCCATCAGATGTCAAAGGCTAAGACTGTGCCATGCGTATCTTTGCATCCCTCACACACACTGGCCTACGTCAAGCGCAAATGCGTGTCACCTACTCCATGTCGGTGCTTCTCACACGCTAAGTATTTTTCATGCACTTGCAAGTATTTCTCAGGCACTAACTCTTAGTTCTCACAACAACACTATCCCTTTACTCCCTTCAAGATAAAGAAAGGCTCAGAGAGATCAAGGTCATCCAGACTGGAAGTAGTGGAGCGGGGCTGTGAATCTAGGCGGTCTTTCTACACAGTAGGGGCTCAGTATTTGTTAAGTGGATGAATGTACCTAGTGAGAGTTCAGTGAATGTTTACTGAACAAATGGGATGTAGTGGCTGAATAATAATTTAATGGTCTTGAGAAAAAATGCGATATCATGAATTTTTTGTTGGAAGAAAAAGTCCTTGCAAGTATAACAGGTTTCTGTGACTGTGGGTTAATTGATGGCGGGGGCGGGGGGGCACCTTTCCTTGGTCATGAGCGTGGACCCCAGGGCAGCCACTGCAGGATCAAGGGCAAGTCTCAGGAGGGGTTGAAAGGAAGAGCATGCCGAGTGTCTCCTAGTTTCTCTGTTACCTTCTGTCCCAACAGCTTGTGAGAGCACATGCTGAGGCTGGCTATAGGGACAGCCTGGTGACACACTAGTAACTAGTGCTGTAGGACTAGTAACTAGTCCTAGTCCTAGCTCAGGATTTTTCTCAGTGCTCTGCCCTGTCCCCAATCCCTGGGGCACTCCCACACCTCTTGCACCTCTTGTCCCCACCCTCAGGTCCCGTATGGCTGCTCACCACACTGCCAGCCCCACCCACCCCCATCACCATCACCACCTGTGGTCAACAGCCATCCTGAGGGTGAGAATTCTAACAATGGAATCAAACACATAAATGACAAATAAGGAATTCCTCACAATGATATGTAATTGACTCATAGCTTAATGAATGTATTCTTCCTCTGAGGACATTAATAGGACATTTCTCAACTCCAAGAGGTCAAGCTGACAGGCCAGCAGGGAAGAGTTGGTTTGGGAAGGAAGAGTGACAGGTGACATCTTCAACTGAGGCCACTTAGCCTTCCTGCCAGACCCAGTGATTCTGTCACCTCTGCAGCCCTCCTCCTCACCTTCCTTCCTTCCCTCCCACCACCTCCTTCACACCTTCCAGGAGGGCTGCAGTCCCCCTATTTGTCTGCAGTCCCTTACAGGCTACAGGAAGTCAGCCCTAGAACTGGTCTTTGTGGATACAGTGCATTCAGATCATGCTAGATTCCAGAACTCCTATGTCTTATAAATATGAGCAAGTTTAAGGCTCTTCTAGAACAGAGGACTTACCAAACTTTAAACTCTAAACTAGCACTGTCCAATAGAAATGTAACAGAAGCCGCAACTGTGAGCCACGTACGCAATTTAAGATTTCCTGGTAACCAGCCCTGGCTGGTGTAGCTCAGTGGATTGAGCGCAGGCTGCGAACCAAAGCGTCGCCGGTTAGATTCCCAGTCAGGGCACATGCCTGGGTTGCAGGCCAGATCCCCAGTGGGGGCCACGTGAGAGGCAACCACGCATTGATGTTTCTCTCTCTCTCTTTCTCCCTTCCCTTCTGTCTAAAAATTAATAAATAAAATCTTAAAAAAAATTTCCTGGTAACCACATTAGAAATGTAAAAAGGAACAATGGAATCAATTTTAATAATATATTTTATTTAACCCAATGAATTAAAATAAAATCATTTCAACATATAATCAACATAAGTTATTAATGAGATGGTTTATGTATGTTTTTCATACTGAACTTTGAAATCCAGGTTTGCACTTAGGATCCACGCCAGTTCAGACTGACCACGTTGCTAGTACTCAACAGCCACTTTGGCCAGTGGCTGCCATATTGGAGATGGCGGCTCTAAACTCTTCACGTCTTTTCACGCGCTCTTCTAATTTCTCTAAACAGTTACATACATTTCTGCAAGAATCCAACCTAACCAGTGTTCAAGCTCACCTGGATTCTTTCCCCCTGAATTACTGTAGAGAGGCATATGTCACATACTGTATACGCATACTGTACACATGTCACATGTATTTATATGTTGCATGCATGTATTACGTATACTGAAATACACATTTATCTCTATGATTGGTACAGTCCACGTCAACAGCCTACCATTTATGAAACCGATCTCACGATCTTCTGTTGTGTTATCGGACTGATTGTTTCCACATTCTCCTATGGGGTGTCTGGGTAATTTACCATTGTTCTCCGAGAAAAGTATCGAGGCTGCCCATGCTTTTTAAAATAAGGGTGGAATTCATTTTTTAATTTTTTACTGCTCTCCCTCCCTTCTTCCTTAGTCTGCTGCCTCATCCAGGATCAGTCAGCTCTCCTACCATAACAAGGGCTACGGGCAGGCATCTCTGTCTTCTGTGATCAGTTCCAGTCAGTTACCCGGCCGGGCCTGCAGCAGTTAATTGACAAATGTGTGCAGGAGGAACAAAGGGTGGTGGTAGGAGATGTTAAGCAAACAGCTTCTTTCATAAAGGCTTTTGCAGGAGAAAGAAAGGCCCCTTCATTTTGCAGTCTAACGAGGATGTAACAGCACACGAGGAAACACACGCATAAATATGGATGTAGTTCTCCGCACAGCCCCAGTGACTGGAAGACAACAATGAAAAAACTATTATGGCTCCTATGACAAAGGTGATGGGCTGGATCTAATTAGGGATTAAATCTGAAATTCCCAGTACATACCCAGCGCCTTGGGAACTTGACAAGCTGCCATCACTCCAGCGTCCCCGGGAGAAGCAGCGCTGCGTCTAATCGGGGAGGGGGCAGCGGGGACCTGCCCACAGCGAGCCACTTAGCACAGTGCTAATGAACAAGGAGGCCTTCTAAGAGGGGGCTGGAGCGACGGTGTCAATTTCCCTTTGTTGTGTGCACATCAGCCGGCATCTCTGCAGGGGCGGTGACTTGTCAGCAAGGAGACAAGTTGCTAGGTAACCAAGAACTATGAGGGAAGCCCCCTCCCCCACCCCCAGGGAAGCAGCGTGCCAAGAGGGCCCCAGGAAGGATTAGGCTGTTAAAAAACAAAACAACTACAGCCTCTAAAATGGCAAGATTAAGTACTACCTAAGGAGTAGCAGGCTGCTACTTTTTGCTTGTTTTTGGAAGGGGAGGCTGGTTGGAAGAGAGGGGTGGTGATCCAGGAGTGGGAGGAGAAGAAAGGAAAGGAAGAAATAGGCCCCAGAGGAAAGGAGGAGAGAGTGTTAAAAAGGGAGAGAGGGAGAAGATGGGGGTGGGGGTGGGGGTGGAGAGAGCACCCGGAAGCCACCCCACAACAGGGCCTTGCCCTGGGGCCTCCGTGAACTCCAGTGGCCTCGGGGGCTGGAACGGTGGGGGGGGGGGGGGAGTGGAGAACCAGGCTGCTGAACTCTGGCCCGATCCAGAGGCCTTCTGCTTCAGGACCTGTGTTCTAACCAGCCCTCCAGGTTGACTCGGAAACACATGGACGTTTGAGAGCCACCGCTGCACGGGAGTAAGAGGGCTTTTGAGGGGCAAGGAGAGGGTGTTGAAGCATAGACTGCATCAAAATTCACTAAGCAAGGAGAACTTCATTCAACGCTGGTGCCCTAAGGGAGAGAGGCCAGAACTGAGTCTGAACTCAGCTCTCCTGCAGCAGAGGTGGGGGTGGGGTGGGGCAAAAAGGCCGGGGCAAG